>CM032638.1:29077024-29145046 GCA_019097785.1 Fraxinus excelsior
GCCCCTATTTGATGGTCATTGCTCGGCAAAAACAAAATTTTAAATAGTGAGTTTTTGAAAAATTATTGATTAGATAATACGTGCAAAATATTTAATTGTGCGAACGTGTAGTTGAAAATGAGTATCTAAAATAAAGAGTTTTTCAAATAATGATTGTCAAACAAGGACCATGTATGACAAGGTTTTCGTACTCATCATTTATCAATGCATGACAATCAATTAATAGTTGTATTATATATTTTGAAATTTTCTCAACAAAGCTGCAACGAGGAGTCGATAAAAATGGTATTATTTCGAGGAAGAAAACATCCCATTCCTCATCAATTTCTCCAAATGTGGAAGTATAGACGATTTACGTGTGTGAATTAAGGACCGGATTTGTGTCTCTCTCTTTCTCTGTCTCCACTGTGTGTGTATCTGTGTCTTTGTATCTCTCCCTCTCTCTACATAACCTGTCCAACAAATTAAATGTGGGAGAATGGTTACTTTTCATAGTATAAAAGTTGACCTTAATTTCTCTAAATATGGAAATTACTGTTAACTTAATTTATTTAAAACAATCTTATGAACGCTAGCTATTAAGAAATTTCCAGGAATAAATTTGCAGAACACGCACATACCACACACGGAGTTATACAATAATTTCTTATTTCAGAAAGTAGTAATTCTACAAGGTGGATGAGAGCCGGCAAGGAAACTTCAATTACGCATAAAATAAAATAAAATAAAAACTTCAATTTACCAGAAGAACTCACAACCACAAATTCAAGTTCTTAGTTCATAACCACGTTCGGAGAAAATCATAAGCAAAGAGCTGTTTTCTTCCTTGAACTTTCATATATAATTAATCACCACTGAAAATTAATTACTACACAAAATGAAGGGAAAAAATAGAGTGCATAAGAGAGCAGGGGACGGAAAATATTGAAAATTGGTTTTTCCATCGAACTACTCGATTGTTATTTTTATATTAAGTCGGTTTGCAATTAATCTTACCTTCATTCAGGATGTGACACCCACAAAACACACACAATGTTGGTTAGTACATTTTTATTTCAGCTCAAATTCTACAAAGATATTTTAATACACATCCACATTTAGAGAAAGTAATGAGCAAACTGATGTCTTCTTCCTTGAAATCTCAAAGAATTTATAGCAACATTACACGAAAACATCGGAGAAAATGAGTTTAGAAGGAAAAAAAAATCTCAAATTTCAATGAGGGCCTGGGTGGGACCCTCATCCCCAACGCCACTTTATACACACAAAATCACCTACTAGGCTCAGTTGACATTATTAAAAAAAGAGGGGGGGGGGGGGGGGGGGGGGGGGGGGGTTTTTAATTTTAAAATTTTAATTAAGAAGCACCCGAGCTTCAACGCGATATTTGGGGTCAAAAAGCTAAAATGAAATTTTTTATCAATCTGAAGCTCAAATTAAAGTTTGATTCCAAGATTAATAGTATCTAACAAGCCACATCTTGTTGACCATAGAATTACACATTGTTTAAATATAAAACAAAAATCAACGTGTAAGGACTAATTAACTACTGCACTATGAACCTTTTAAGATTCAATTTCAATACCCAATAAAGAGAAAAATACATAAATTTACAATATTTAATTACTTATAAAAGGATTTCATATATACTTGGCATTTAACATGATTAATCAATTAACATTTTTGTTATTCGATTTAACTTGAATTTACATTTGTATGTTTCAATTTGTTTATTTTGAAAATGTGGGGTGCACAAGTAATAGAAATAATAAAAATCAAACACACTACCGAAGATTTTTTTATTTCAAAGATATACTACAATACGATTATTTTACTTTCTCTTGATTCCTAAAAATATCAGATATTTAGGCAAAACTCTTTGATTCGTGCACAAATAGAGAGAATTCGGACTCGTTAACTTTAAATATCCAATACCGTGAATTTTTGAAAAATTGGAGTAATCTCAACAATGAATATTTCAATCCAAAAAGCAACTAATTAACTGTCAATAAGGTATACAACCCATATTTAATGCAATGACTAAACTCTGGATACTAACTAAACTCTAGATAATGATCACTACAAAAAAACATGATTTTAGGCATGGAATATCCGTGCATGAAGCCACGATATCCGTCGCTAATATTCTTCACCAACGAAAAAGACCAATTGAAATTCCGTTGCTAATTTGAGGGTGTATGATAGTGTATTACTCTTACCAACTGAATTTCCGTGGGTAAACATCTTTCCATTTATCAACGAAATTTTCGTTAGTAAAAACCTTGGTCATTTTCAATAGAAATATCGTTGGTAAAATTCTTTTATTGCCAACGACATTTTTGTTGTTAAAAATCTTGTAACTGCCAACGGAACATCCGTTGGTAAAAAGTCTTCATTACCAACGAAAATTCTGTTGGTAAAAATATAGCCATAATTGGTAAAATAGATATTACCCACGGAATATTTGTAGGTAAAATTATTATATTTTACCAACAAAATATTTGCTTCTGAAATTACTTTCTAATTTAGCTTCAATACCAATGGATTTGTGAATCTTAATTTATTATTTTGTACTAAAAATCAATACAACCCACCAATTAATAATCATTAATTTTAAAATGCACTAAATAATCAAAATCATCAAAACACATTTAATAAATTATAAATTATTACACCAAAATTCCAAATTTCAAATATCTTGTCTTACACATCATCATTTCGTGAAAAGCTATTTTTGATTCAATCGATTGAATCTAGATGAAGACTAAAATTAAAATTAACGAGTAATATTAATGATAAAAAACTCAATCAAGATAAAGACTAAATTAATAATGAAGACCCAATCTTCATTATTCTCCTCTGTTTGACGAAAATTCATCATTGAATCTTGCGCTATGTTCTTCATCCAATTCCTCGTGACAAGGACAATCTATTTTGTAGATCTATGAAACAATCATTACCTGCTTCGTCCAATTTCATTAAAAGTTGCATATCCATTGGGACGTGATTAGCAATTCTATGCTCATTCGACTATATTTTTAAATATGAAAATAGAAAAACGAATGTTCCAAGACCAAGGACAGGTTGTCGCGTCATTCCGAATTTTTTTTTCAAGTTATGTAGACATGTCCTTGACCAAAAGCATGGATTCTTGCCATATATAGATGTCCTATTGAATTTTTTCTCTTGAAATCTTTGCACAATTCATCGGAGATTTTTACATGTAGTCCTCGTTACAAGAAACTGGAACAATATTGAATTTTCCATTATTTAAATCTAAAAACTCTTCAATCTCATTATCGAAGATCGGAGGCCCATCGTAATTGTCAGTACCCAAATCTACAAATTCTTCAATTTCTTCGTCAAAGATTGAGGGACCATTGTAACTAAAATCCAAACATCAGTCCACATTTGAATTATTTGAACGGGGTAAAAAGTAGGGCTATCATGGATTGTATTTTGATCCGAATTCGATGAGATTAATGGGAGATAGATTCAAAGTTTTAGTTCGATAACCCGATTAAAATTCGAATCCGATAATTCATTAATTAAATGGATCAAATATGGATCCGATAAAAATCTGATCCGATTTGTTATAAATAACTGAATCGGTAAAATATTTTTATGGCATATTATTTGTGACTACAATAAAAAAAATTCATCAAATTCAAAACATAAAAAAATTGAAAAATTTATAATTATTAAAACTTTAAGAATTGGTAAAATTGAAAAAAAAAAGTTAATTCTAACATTATTTTTTTCATAATTTCTTTAATTTTGGATCAAATATCCGATAATATATCAAAATGAATATGAATTTAACAATCAAATATCTATTGGATTATCAAATCGGATAATTATTCTTATTGGATCGAATCGAATATAAGCAGATCTGATTCATATTTGATCCATTTACAGCCCTAGTAAAAAGTGTTTCGTCCAAAATTAGGACATCTATGACTAGATTTTACGAACACTAAGTCGTCTCTATCGGGAATGAATCTCATTCTGTTATCAATTGATGTAGGGTGGAAGCTTCATCATTTTCTCTGAATGTAGATCTAAAAATGTTTTGGTTTGAAATAATATGTTTTTTTTTTAAATATGAACTAAATATAAATATAATAACCTGTCGTTTGTGTTTGAGTGTGATTCTAACTCTCCCAATCATGCTTGTGTGGGATTGTGTTGTCTATTTTTATTTTTTATTTTTTTACTTCCCTTCATCTTTGCTTGTAGTTAAATATATTAAGATTTTGAATTTCATCGTAAAATTTTAACCTTGTTAAAAGCAGCAATCCATACCTCTATACGTTGTTTGTATTATTATATCTTGTTCGACATTTCAAATTATTTTTTTGTCCTCACCAGTTTTGAGTTCGATGCCAGGATGGCCCGGAGCCATTCTAGGTCCGTACTCCCTCTTGAAGAGAAATATATTTCTGAAACTTAATTATGTATGACACGCTTTTCGTACTCATCATTTATACAATTAATTACTAGTTGTATTATTACATTAATAACCTCATCTTCAAATTCATATATTTTGAAATTTTCTCAACAAAACTGCAATGAGAAGTCAATAAAAAAAAAATGGTATTATTTCGAGGAAGAAAACATCCCACTGCTCATCAATTTACGGGTGTGGATTAAGGACTAGATTTGTGTCTCTCTCGTTCTCTCTGTCTCCACTGCTCTCTCTCTCTCTCTCTCTCTCTCTCTCTCTCTCTCTCTCTCTCTCTCTCTCTCTCTCTCTCTCTCTCTCTCTCTCTCTCTCTCTGAATATGGAAATTACAAGTAACTCATTTTTTAAAACAATTTTACGAAAGCTAGCTATTAAAAAATCTCGAGGAATGAATTAGCTGATACACTAACATGCACATACATATTGTTATACAATAATTTCTTATTTCAGAAAGTAGTAATTTTACAAGGTGGATGAGAGACGGCAAGGAAACTTCAATGGGAAGCCATGTATGTACTGTGCAAGCCTATAACGTTCTGGTTATTTACTATAATTACGCACAAAATATAAAAATAAAAAAATAAAAAATTCCAATTTAGCGGACGAACTCACAACCACAAATTCAAGTTCTTAATTCATAATCACGTTCGGAGAAAATCATACGTAAAGAGCTGTTTTCTTCCTTGAACTTACATATATAATTAATCACCACTGAAAATTAATTACTACACAAAATGAAGGGAAAAATTAGAGTGCGAAAGCCAGCATGGGACGAAAAATATTGAAAATTGGGTTTTCCATCGAACTTCTCGTGTCCTTATATATTGATTGTTATTTTTATATTAAGTCGGTTTGCAATTAATCTGACCTTCAAATCAGCATGAGACACCCACAAAACACACACTCAAACACAAGCAGTGTTGGTTAGTACATTTTTATTTCAGTTCAAATTCTTCAAAGATATTTTAATACACATCCACATTAAGAGAAAATCATGAGGAAAGTGATGTCCTCTTCCTTGAAATCCCATAGAATTTACAGCAACATTACACGAAAAAATCGGAGGAAAAAGAGTTTAGAAGAAAACCATAGAGTTCATGCTCTATAAATACAAATAAATCATCCTTGAGATACACACCAACAAGCAAAAGAAAGAGAGAGAGTTCCTATAAAAATATAAAACATTTCAAAAGAAGAGCAAAATGGATTCCTGCAGCAGTGCACCACGATCTGGCAAGAACGGAAGCGTCATTCCCAAAGGAAAGGAGAAAGTTTCAACAATGATGGGAAAGAAAATGGCTGAGGCTGGGAAGAAAGTCGTAGAATCAGCAGCCAGTGTTGTCAAGAAGCACAACAACAAGGGGAAGACATTTCCTGATAACTAGAATTATTGATGTACAGATTGCTAAATCAACAACTATAGTTTTTTATTGTAAGTGTTTGTGTAATGTAATAATTTATATAGATTGCATGTGAAAGGAATAGCAGTGTGGGTGATAATGATATGATTTGTATGTTTATGTAACATTTATAGAAAATCATACTATCTTTACTTTATGTAGTTTCATTTGTTTGTTTTTTAGGTGTCTTGAATACCTCAAAGTTATACGATGTTATCCACTACTCAGTGTCTTTGAGGTTTCATTTGTTCGTTTTTATGTTTCTTGAAAATTGAGGTATGCCCTTTTATTGCGGGAAAAAAGATCACCTATCAGTACGGCATCTAACATAACGGAAGTGTGACACATACCAAGAATTCAAGTACTCGTCATACCCATAATGGTGGAGCCAACACTCGTATCCATTAAAAAAAAAAAAAAATTCAATCATAAAAAATAATAATTTTAAATACAGAAAGAAAAAAGAATTCTCAAGTTTCAGTGTAGATCTGGAACGTGTCCTCATCCCCTAATACCACTTAATACACACAAGATAATGCAAACACCCTCTAGGCTCAATTAATACAAAATAATAATCAAAAGGGGTCGGGGCTCCTCTGTAATGTTCACATTTTAATTAAGACGCACCCCCAGCTTGAACGTGATATTAGAGGTCAAAGAAACTATAATGAAATTTTTTATCTAAAACTCAAATTAAAGTCTGCTTCCAAGATTAATGTTATGGAATAAGCCACTCAACACAATTACACATTGTTTAAATATAGAAGAATAATCCACATGTAAGGACTAATTAAATTACAATAAACCTTCTAAGATTCAGCCATTGTTTGGCCTCCATTTTAATGAAAATTTGGGTAAAATGACTTTTGGAATAATGATCTTTTAGAAAATATGTGGTTGAAAAATAAGGAAAATTTTTCGATTTACGTGTAATATTATTTTATGGGAGAATGTGTGGTTAAAAATGAGTTTTGAAAAGAAAAAAAAGTTTTTGAAAAAGAAAGGGGGCCAAACATCAATCTCAATACTCAATAAAGAGAAAATTGCGTATATTTACACCATTTAATTACTTATAAGAAGGATTTCATATATACTCATCATTTAACATGAATGATCAATTAACATTTTTGTTATTTGATTTACATCAAATTTACACAGACACGCATATATATTTGTTTATTTTGAAAATGATGTAGGGGGCGAAAGGGACAGAAATATATCGCAAACACACACACACACACACACACACACAAAAACGCTGTCGAAGCTCCATTGATTTTAAAGGAATACTATCACCCCACTTTTTGTTGATTGCTAAGAACATCATAAATTTATGTATCAAATACTCTTTGATTCGTGCACTAATACAGAGAATTTGGATTCAATAATTTTAACTATCAAATACCGTAAATTTAAGAAAAAATGGAGAAATCTCATCGATGAATTTATAAACAAAGTCGATACCAGAATTGTTATGATACTACTTGTTGTAAAACAAACCACCGGATTAAGATGTTGAAGTTATATGACAAATAATAATGAAGTATATGATCAAGCAAAGAATAATAACGACAAGAAATATGGCAGAAAAATTAAGACATTTTATTGACTCAAGAATAATGGAGAAAAGAGAAAAATTACAATATATCATATAATTCTAGTAATCTATTTTCTCACACTTATAAAATGATATTGAAAGACCAAATATTTATAGGAAACATATAGAAGACGTCCAAACTCTCTTAGTAGAGTTGTTGATGAAGTATGATCTAAAGATAATTTGGTTTGAATCAAAATATACTTTTAAAATATTAGCTAAATAAAAATGTAATAGCCAACAATTTGTGTTGGAGTGTGTGTATAACTCTTCCAATCCTGCGTGTGTGGGATTATGTTGTCTATTTCGTTTTTACTTTCCTTCATCTTTCCTAGTAATTAAACATATTAAGATTTTGAGTTTCATCTTAAAATTTCAATCTTGTTAGGAGGAGTGGTGCATGCCTCCATATGTTTGCATTTTTATATTTTATTCAACATTACAAATTATTTTCTCATCCTTGCTAGTTTTGAGTTTGAGTCCTAGAAAGTCTTTGAGAGCCAAGAGTCATTCTGGGTCACTACCGTCGCTTCAAGAGAAATATATTTCTGAAACTTAGCCCCTATTTGATGGTCATTGCTCGGCAAAAACAAAATTTTAAATAGTGAGTTTTTGAAAAATTATTGATTAGATAATACGTGCAAAATATTTAATTGTGCGAACGTGTAGTTGAAAATGAGTATCTAAAATAAAGAGTTTTTCAAATAATGATTGTCAAACAAGGACCATGTATGACAAGGTTTTCGTACTCATCATTTATCAATGCATGACAATCAATTAATAGTTGTATTATATATTTTGAAATTTTCTCAACAAAGCTGCAACGAGGAGTCGATAAAAATGGTATTATTTCGAGGAAGAAAACATCCCATTCCTCATCAATTTCTCCAAATGTGGAAGTATAGACGATTTACGTGTGTGAATTAAGGACCGGATTTGTGTCTCTCTCTTTCTCTGTCTCCACTGTGTGTGTATCTGTGTCTTTGTATCTCTCCCTCTCTCTACATAACCTGTCCAACAAATTAAATGTGGGAGAATGGTTACTTTTCATAGTATAAAAGTTGACCTTAATTTCTCTAAATATGGAAATTACTGTTAACTTAATTTATTTAAAACAATCTTATGAACGCTAGCTATTAAGAAATTTCCAGGAATAAATTTGCAGAACACGCACATACCACACACGGAGTTATACAATAATTTCTTATTTCAGAAAGTAGTAATTCTACAAGGTGGATGAGAGCCGGCAAGGAAACTTCAATTACGCATAAAAGAAAAAAATAAAAACTCCAATTTACCAGAAGAACTCACAACCACAAATTCAAGTTCTTAATTCATAACCACGTTCGGAGAAAATCATAAGCAAAGAGCTGTTTTCTTCCTTGAACTTTCAAATATAATTAATCACCACTGAAAATTAATTACTACACAAAATGAAGGGAAAAAATAGAGTGCAAAAGCGAGCAGGGGACGGAAAATATTGAAAATTGGTTTTTCCATACAACTACTCGTGTCCTTGTATATTGATTGTTATTTTTATATTAAGTCGGTTTTCAATTAATCTTACCTTCAAATAAGCATGAGACACCCACAAAACACACTCTCAAACACACACAATGTTGGTTAGTACATTTTTATTTCAGCTCAAGTTCTACAAAGATATTTCAATACACATCCACATTCAGAGAAAATCATGAGCAAACTGATGTCTTCTTCCTTGAAATCCCATAGAATTTACAGCAACATTACACGAAACATAGGAGAAAATGAATTTAGAAAAAAAAACCATAGAGTTCATGCTCTATAAATACCAATATCTTCCTTCAGATACACACCAACAAGCAAAAGAAAGAGATAGTTCATATAAAGATATAAAACGTTTTCTAAAGGAGCAAAAATGGATTCCAGCAGCAGCAGTGCATCACGATACGTCAAGAACGGAAGTGTTTATCCCAAAGAAAAGAAGCATGTTTCAACAATGATGGGAAAAAAAATGGCTGAGGTTGGGAAGAAAGTTGCAAAATCAGCAGTTAGTGCTGTCAAGAAGCACAACGACAAGGGAAAGATAAGTCCTGATAACTAGATTTCTTGACGGGATTGGCTAATTCAACAACTATAGCTATTTTATTGTGCTTGTTTGTGTAATGTAATAATTTATATAGATAGCATGTAATAGAGGAATAACAGTACTGTGAGTGATAATGATATGATGTGTGTTTATGTAACGTTAATACAAAGTCACACTTTGTTTACTTTTTACAACTGTATCTGTTTGGATCATGAATACCTAAAAGTTATACTACGACCACTTTATGTGGTAGATTCCTACACTATGTCTTTGAGTTTATATTAGTTTGTTTTCAAGTTTCTTGAATATTTGGGTGATGCCATTTTATTGCGTGGAACGGCAATTCTAGATAGTCACCTAAATATTTGGCCCGGTTCACGTGCACATTGCTTTACGCAAAATTTACGTCTTTGAAGAATATAAATTTCTTGAAGTGCCCAATTTATCCGAGAAGGGTTCAAGAAGAGTGCAAGAAAAATCAACTTTTAAACCAACAGATTTAAAGGGAATTTTTTTTTTTTAAATCCCGACGATATAGTCCCCTCAATTTTTCTCCTTAATAGGACTCACATCTACTGGGAAAAGCAATGATCGGGAAGATAAACTGAATGGTACATAACAGATACTAAAGAAGTAGAAGAAACTAATTCAGACCCAACTGATGCTACATACCAAACATTCCCTATCCGCCAGAGAGGAAAATTAAAAAGACGAGAGAGGAAAGAATAAAGAAACAAAGAGTCACAATACTTATTTTTTAAAAAACATGATTTCTAATTGATTATATTGAAAAGTTGCAAAATATCCCAACATGGGGGGAACAAATGTTTCTCTTGGCCTAATTTTCGAGGGAAATACTCCAAAGTTCAATACTGTAATCAAATTTTACAACATACGAAACATATCTTCTTATAAAACCTTCCTCCCATGAAGGGAGAAAAAAAGGTATCTACTGTGAAGTACAAGCCTAAAACAATTCAGCAACTGTTATCATACAAATATACCAGACAGAGTGCCGGGATTCTTAGGTCGAGCGAAAGAAGATACCAGTCCCACCACAAAAGTCAGTTCTGTCTATCAATCTGTAAAAATATCAGTCAACTAATGTGATGAAGCAACACACATTGGTCTACACTAAAACTACAAGTACATGGAACTCTGGTCTCAAAAAAAAAAAAAAAAATCAAGGTTAGGCTCTTCATCTTCAAAAAGGTAGCAACTTCATTTAACTATTCAACCCCATGGCCGCCCGATTCTCCTCATAGTTCAGAGTTTTGGCTGCGTTTAAAAGCATGTCAACACCACCAGCTTTATCCAAACCCTCCTCGCCCTTTAGTGTTCCATCCAAAGCTCTCTTTTTAGAAGATTTGTTTTGTGTATTCTCATACATCCGTTTTGCTCTGCGTACACGCTGGAGATCGGAATCACATTTTTTGCAAAACCATTTCCCTTTGGGAATGCAAGTGCGAGGAGGCTGCATGCAATAGATGTGATACGCATGATCACAGCCATCACATAGAACAATCTTATCATCATCTTGATCTGTGAGGCAAGCTCTACACAGACAAGAAGGGCAATACCAGCATGGACCATAAGATTTCAACTGCTTACTAGTCAAGCATCTCACATGGAAAAACTTTTGAGAACAGAAGGAATGGCCACATATTCTATAATCTTCATCATTTCTAACCTGGGCTCCACAAACCTTGCAGTTTTGAAACATTTTACCCCTTTCTGCCAACTGAAGTTCATCGCCAACTAGCTCATTTGAACTTTCCTCCAGTTCTTCAGGTGCTTCCTCATCCAGAAGGTCATCTTCTCCATCAGCATCGATAGGTGATCTGGAAGCATTCAGTCTCTCACAAGCTATGCAGTCATCGTGTGGCGATTCAATCCCATTTGCCGAACAGTTGGGGCAATACCAACTTCTGAGTGGAATTTCTTTAACAGCGGGCTCAATACAGGAGATGTGATACATTTCCTCACACGAATCACACACAAGACTATTTCTTCCATCTGACTTCTCTCCACAACATCTGCATGTGCAGACTTCAAAGATAGGACAGGCCTCTGTTTGCTCCTCTTTAGCATGCATGTCAGATTCTTGTGTAAGAAACTGCCAGTGTCACAAAATTACGAATGTCACATCATCCTTCCAAAACTACTGAAGATATCCAAGAGATCTCAAACTGATGATGTGAATTATCTTATCACTGGACATTAGCTTCACTCATTAACCCAACAATTCGAGATTGTTCACAATCTCCAAGACCTTTTAATTTAGTGTTAAAAGAGTAATAAATGCAGGATCACCAGTACAGTGTTTTAAGAAATAGTTATGCAATCATAAATAATTTTCCTTTCCTTCATTATCTGATTATATACATGCTCACTACGAGGTAATTGGGAAAAACATTAAAAATATGGCATAATGAAGGACCAAAACGAACCATAAGATTTGAAACATATCTACACTCCATGTAAAAACCAAGCTGTCAACCAGAGACACAATGGAAGGCTTCTCCCCATGCATTTATTATTTTGTAATTTAATATCGATATAAATCATATGATGTATACAATAATGACGTGTGAAACTTCCAGCATTTTCTTTTCCACGATGCAACAAATAAGGCCACACAATATATTTACCTAGGTCCATGTATACTTGATTTTGATAATTAACAATCTTAATCCATCCCATTCAATACCTTCTCTCCACATCTCCCACCCCCAACAAAAAAGAAAACAAAACGAACACAAAGAAACTAAAAAGCACGAGAACGGAAATAAGAGGAAACTATTACCTCATGCCCGCAATCCTCAGGAATGTTGTGTACGGAACTGCCTACCTGAGGATAACCAAAAAATGTAAGCCAAATAAGAACAGTAAGGCATAATGGCAGAAACCAAATCAATCAGAGGACACCAGAGACAAAAACTAACTATCTGCAACTCAACTAGTCTACCTGTGCACGGAAAGAAGTATATGATTTATCTGAAAGGCATTTTGCAAGAGTTGTCATATCAGTTCCAACCTTTTGGAGCTTCTTCCACACCTACAAAAGAACATTAGCACTTGAGACAGAATCAAGTATATATATATATAGAAATATAAAGCACCATCTTCAGATACACACCCAATAGCAACATAAAACTACCGCTCTACAGATTAACTGTGAAAGAATTTCAAAAAATTGCGAAGCAAGAAACTTAAAAATGTAATATACTTAACCTTTGACGTTGCCCCCACACCCCCAAACACCAAAAAAATAATAATAATAATAATAAAAAATAAAAATAAAAATTACCCTCCTATAAAACATTACCTTCTGTTTTCCTAGTAAGAAAACATGTCTCTATTTGTGAAGGCAATCTGCATTTGCATCTGCATCCACATGACTCTTTCTTATAATTTACACCGCCTAACTAGCCTTAAGTTGTCAAAAAATACAGGATACTCCCTTGTCCCTACAAGGAATCATGTTCGGATGTAGTTGTCTAAAGAAATTGAAATACGCTATGTAGAAGTGCACCTTTACGCTAATAACAATGCTCTCAACTTTACTAGACTCACCTAAGCCTTATCCTACACTTATTTGGAATGGACTAAATGGAACCTTCTATTCCCCTCGGCTTGATCTAGGGCAATCTTCAAAGTTACACCACGGAGGGCAATTCTTTTCATTACCATGTTTCATTAAGTCGACCTCTTCCTCTAAGTTTATCAACAATACAATTTTAGAGCAGTCAGTAACCTTTGAAAGTAAATCATTTCAAACCCTTCACTAACAAATTAAATGTTCTGGCACAGTCCACTGCCACATGCATGCACAAGGACAGCAAAATAGATATTTATATATCAGTTGTTCCCCAGCCTTAAAGATCCCTGTATGAAACAAAATGAAACCAAAATGCCTATGCATCTATGAACACATATGCAATGCCAATCAAAAATAATCGAAGGTAGTAACAATTAGGATGTCATGCGGAAGTGTGAAACATACCTGTTGAATGTCAGAATAGAAGAGAACTGGTGAACTTTCATATGCACCCTCATTCATCCTTGAGTTTATTAGACTCAAATCTAATAATTTTTCAGCCTTCAATCCTTGAAAATTTTCAATGAGTAAACTGCACAGTTGGGCAAATTTTTCTGACATAATGATATCGGAAAACATGCTCCGACAGAGCTCTGTGCCAGTGCAATGATTCGATTCATTAACTGATCCGCTGGACGTTTTACCTACACTGCCTTGAGCTGCATTCTGAATATCATTACGTACAAACCCAGTCAGTAAGGAGCATTTGCTCCCATTTTCAGAAGAAGGAATAGAGTCCTGTGGACCAAACTGTAAAATTTATTATATCTTTTAGATACAAAATAGAAACATAAGAATATAGAAAAATCAGAAGCAGAGTTGTTCACTGATTCTTATGCACCAAATGCCAAATGGAACCTACAATTCTGATATCATTAAGTACCTTAAGAGTAGATCTGCTACCACTTCCCGGATGAAACAAGAGAGCATTTTGGATGCATTTCTTCAAACCACCTTCACTCTCTAGTGACTGACATATTTGCTCCAGAACATAATTTCTCTGTTGCTTGAGTGAGCAATCCTTGGAATTCATAAGAGCATCTGATACTTTCTGATAATCACTGACTTGCGTATTAAAATTTGCAAATGGAACTGAATCCAGTAATGGCTTCATTGACTGCAACGATCAAATCAAGATATTTTAGAGAAGCACGGAGAGGGGATACATGAAATTGAGAAATGCCAACAATTGAGTGACTGGTACAGACATCAATGAAGGAGCTTTGAAATCATCAAGTCCACACACACACATGTTCTATAATATAAACTAGCTTTAAGGAATATAATGACTATCAAAGATAATAACAAGAATTAAAGATGTAGTGACTGAAGCATCTTCTGACCATTGAACTGAATAAAATTACGATATGCTAAATAACCAAGACGTATTTTTTCCGTCAACTTTTCTGAGATCGCCTTAGTTTTATTGAAAAATGTGTGGTTGAAAATGAGTTTTTAAAGAATGTGTGTCAAATAGGGGCTACATAACACATTTTAGGGTGTGTTTAAGCCACATTATTTTGGAAGAATGTATTTTGAAATAGTAAATTGATAAAGAATGTGTGGTTAAAAAAGAAGGAAAAGTTATTGATGTGATGGAAAATATTATTTTATTGAAGAATGTGTGGTTGAAAATGAGTAGAAGAATAAAAATGAAAATTTTAATCTGTACCAAACAGTGGCTTAATAAAATATTCATAAATTACGTCGAAATATTTTTAATCTCACAAGTACTGCAACATTAAAGTAAAATTGATATTAAAAAAAAAAAAAACACATCACTCCTAAATTACCCAATTACAAAAGCCCATTTTACGCCACCAAACAGTCTTCAAATCATTCCCCCGCCCAAGATATGGCTAAAAAAATGCCAATTTTTGTTTCCTATATATATTAAGGCCCATCCAAAACTAAAGGCCAACGGATTGAAAAAAAAAAAAAAGAAGAAGAAGAAGAAGATCCCAGAAGCCCAAAACTAAACACAAGTGGATAAAATTTTAAAAGAAAAGGCCCAAAAGCCCTTTTTTAAAAAAAAGAAAAAAGGGCCATAGTCCACAAAACCCTTTCTCCTTCCCTAATCCCTTCAAATTCACGACTCTCTACACTCTGCAACAACAATGGAAGCATCAAAGTTCCAATAAGAAACGTCCCTGGCCGTTACCGGTTGAAAATCGTCCGTCCGCCCTATATTTCATACCCCTACCCGTGTCGTGTCGACATGGGTATGCCAGCCAAAAAGATCCAATCATCACAATACAGGAGAACTCAAATTGAGTTCTTGTTTGAGCCCCATTTTTTGGAAAAAAAATAAAATACATTCTTGAACAGTGTTTTGACCCCATTTCAGCCACACATTCTTCAATAAAATAATACTACACACAAACCATAAATTTTTCCTTATTTTTAACCACACATTTCCCATCAATACACTATTCAAAAATGGGGTTCAAACAAATAGTGAAGATATATGCTAATATACAGTTTGGCATCAAAATGGAAGCAATCTATAAAATATCCTAAATAGTGGGAGAAGAAAAGGAGAATAAATGGAAAGGTCATCATGAACAAAATTGGCACGGATTATTTCAAGATGTTTCCTCGGAGAAGATTCAAATATTCATTCATGTCAAGAATCACCAAGAGAGCAATGTCATCACAGTTATAATCAAAATGCATATAATGAATTATGGGTTTACAACCAGCAGCAATCAATATAAACAAAATGGAAAAGGAAACATGATAGTATATAATATAAGATTGGCCAGCTTAACATTCAAAAGCCATCAATTTTCTCTGTTTTCAATTCTGCAATTAAATACGCTAAATTCAAGAATGGCAAGAATTAATAATGACGTTCATCACACCATACGAGCACCACGAGACATTGTAAGTACTATATCAATACCCCACTCACAGCTTCTAGTACATAAATATATTGAAATGTCAAAGAATTGATCTCACACAAAGTACCAGCAACATTTAGAAAGGCATCTTTGTTGTTATTCATTCACTGGTGACCTATTCCATTTCATTCCCTTTTGAGACGCTTAAGCGATAAGCATTCAACAGAGTGGGACAGGTTGTTTAGACTACCTCACTTGAATATGTGATTTACTCATTAAGATCAAATTCACAAACACAGCTGTCCAATTGAACTGGTCTACTATTTCCATCACATTAACAAAGGTGAAATCAACTGTAGCACCCTAGATATTGAAGGGAATCCATAGTGAAGTACTTATCAAATACTTGTTTCCATACAATAGGTATATCGCTCCCTTAGGATTAATTATTCCTCCGACTTCAATAGATTGATTTCATTTACCTTGTCAGCATATTTCATCTCTTTATTAAATATTTCAAATATAAAAGTTCATTGATTCCCATTCATTATCCATATAGAAGAACATCCAGAACTTTCAGTGTGAGCTCATTTTTATAGTCCGTCTTCATTAAGTCAAACTGATGTGTCTTATGCAGGGTTTAAATAAACCCTTTCGAGGCGCACCAAATCTCGAGGTGCAAATAGAAAGTATTAAAATGCAAATTCTAAAGACCGTTTATAAGGATTACGCCTCAACTAATTCAAGTGTAAGCCTCACATAGCACTGCTCAGATTCTTTGAGGCGTGCACTCATCCTTTCTGTTTAGTTTTTTTGAGCTGGGACACACACTAATTAAAACCCATCAATGCGTTTTGTTATATGTGCATTGGGAAGTCCAATATCATTATTTGAACAATCAAAATAGTCATATGAATGAAATAAAAATAAGGACTGCAAAAATAAGAGGACTAGACAACAAAACAAGAAGCAAAAGCTATTCATCGAGATCCGATGCCAAGAATCCAGCAACGACAGAAAGGCGGCAGCAACATGTAGTTACCGACTTGAAGGCACTCAAACTGCAATGTTTTTTTTTTTTCGTTTTTTCTGATTTCTTGTTTCTATTATTTTGGTTGTTTGTTTATTTTGCCTCATGTTCAGCACGGCTCTCTTTCTCCTCTCTTCCCTTTCTTCATTTTTTCCTTATAATGGTTAGTGTATGCATGTTCTAACTAAATACGATCCCATAAGTCATAACTGCAGATATAATAAGATTTGTCAGGTAGAGAACAATTTAGTTTTGCTACTTTATTGATTTATTTGTTTTTATGAATTTAAAATTTAGTTTTTCGTTTATTACAGGCTTAAATTTGCATTTTATGTTTTTTAACTAAATTTTTTGATTTGGAGTGAGGCTTACACCTGAAAGGCGCCTCAAGGCATAACAAAAGAAAAACACCTCAATAACCGATTACCCTTTTTATACACTGATCCTATTTGTTGTCTTCCACTTATCCAATCCAGCAACATTTTATAAGATTCACTATTTTAGACAAGAAAAAGATCATGAGAAGGATCATTATCAAGGAATCACCCTGTAACCAAGAGACCCTCTTATTCTAGAAGACTTTTTGCTTTCTGCCCATCACTTCATTTCTAAGGATTTTTCCAGATCCTCGGTAAGACTGGTGAGAGTGTGCTAAACTGCAGTAATATATGGTAAAAAAATGGAGCCGGACCTCATCTACTGATTGTGCAGTCAATATAAAGTGATGTAAAACCCATTCTCTTGGATACCTATCCAACTCAAGTATTTTCATGTCTCATTGTTCCTTTATTGTGTTAACCGGTATTTTTCTAGAGAGGCTCGGTTATAACCAAACAGTCTTCAATATGTAACAGTTTCTTATAAATGAAAACTCTATCTACGGTACTCCACCAGTGCTCGCCTCCCCTTAATAGCAAATCATCAAAATCCTACCCCCATCATTTCTTTTGAGGTTATTATTTTCCTACTTTTCTTTTCCTGACAAGTACACTAGCTTAGCACGTGAGGTTATCAGATAGCAAATATTCCTGGACTTACACTAGCTACAAGTCTTCAGCCAACACTCTCTATGTAAAAGCCTCGTAATAAGGAAACAGTGGCGATTAAAAGCACACAAAGATTAGTCCATTCTCAGCAGAATACAAACATACAGAGAAATTTTCGAAGTACACTGTGAAAAAAATGAAACGGGTGAAATTTAATAAAAGAATAGACACCTTTCTAGTAATTTGACTCACTGAATCTTCCAAAACTTTCCCAGCCTCTGTGGCTTTCACACTTTTTCGCCTCTTGTATGTATGCAAAGGATAGCCATCCAACCCAGTGGAATTTGTACTACTAGTTTCAACTTTAATGGCACTGCCATTTGCAGTAACATCTACATTCAACGCCACTATTCGACTCCCATTACCACTACCACAGGCACATCCATTGCTTTCTTGCTCAGTATGAACCATGTGTTCAATTGAAGAGAAGACACAAAATTAACAAGTTTTGTAGATCATAAACCAGGGTTTCGCCAAGGAAACGCCCAAACATGTAACATCCAAGATTCTGCAAATTCAGACAAATGAAACGAATTCATTTCTCTAGGATAATTATAGAAGAATCAGAAACTCTAAAACCCAGTAAAACAATTCTATAATTTAAATTACTATTCAAAAAATTACAGTACATTTGTAATTAAGAACACGAGGAAAAAAAAAACATCTGCCGTCTCACATTAATCAAATAGAAATAGAAACATTTTCCAGTGAATTCGAGAGCCAGACAAATTAAAAATGTTTTCACCAACTTCAAACCCTTAATACCCAATAAATTAATTAAAACTAGACTTCAAAATATTAGACAACAATAAACTATCCATTTCTATTCATGTACGAGAATGTAAACATGTAAACACATATCTCTACAGAATTAACTATATAAAACCGCAAATCCTTTCAGAATGAAGAAAAATTTCAGAAATTTCAAGCCCTTAATACCCAATAAACTAACAGAATCTAAGACATGAATTCCCCAAAAACATGACATAATTTCAACTGGTGCATAAGATAAAATGCATACTCAAAACACTGTATATAATAATTTCATACAGAGATAGGAAGACTTGCACGAGTGTAGAGACAAGGGGGTGAATTTGAGCAGTTGATTTTAAACCCTAGAGAGAGAAAGTGAACGTGTTATATTATCCGAGAGGGCTTTTTAAAATTTGAAAAATGCGAGGGCCTTTTGCGTACATATAAATGTATTTTCTTTTTCCCTTTTTCTTTTTTTTTTGGTCTTTTACTGACTGAAACCCGACAGGACCAGTAATGGGGCAATTTATTCGTCAAATCATCTACAGTTGACATTTTTTATGGACTGACACGTGTCTGTTTCCTTGTTGATTATCTTCTCCTTTTGGGAAAAAAAAATTGTTTCTTGCCTTAAAAAATAGTAATATATTTACATCTTATATTGATATTTTTTTAAATTTTTGAATAATATTTTTATTTTTGTAAATTTCATCGTATCAGTATTGTCATTGAAAATAAATGATCGATTCAACATTGATTGACGTAAGAAATACGTTTATTTGAAAAGAATAAAACAATAAATTCAATTTGTAACCAACTTTTATTTCATGACATTTGAAGTTGGTGGGTTGATCTAAATTTAGAAATATTTAAATATGGGACTCAATTTGGTGTGATGGTCATCTTGTGTGCCTCCTTGATTTGGGAAAGCATTTTTGTCACTTTCTTCTTATCATAAATATACATGTACAAATTTTACGAATCTTGCACAAAGTACGCAATTGCAAGGCTTCTAGAATTGGTCGGATTAGAGCACTCGAGTAAGGTCAAATGGTTTGATCAATCGGCTTTGTTAGGGGTACATCACCTTGTACATCTGGGCCCTCACATGGGGGTGGACCCTCTCGAATAAAAAAATATTTTCTACAAGTGGGTCCCACCCCATGTGAGGGGGTGTGTACATTTTTTTTTATGTACAAGTAGAATTATTCTTTATCAAATAGCAGATACAAGTTAATGCATCATCAAAACAACCAAGTCTAACAAATTGGCAAAATTCGTAAAGATGGATCAACTTATCGTGTCATTTACTGTAAAAAATAAGGTGTACGTGCCATTGTCAATGTGCATTAAGTTACAAGAGAATCAAGTTTTGCAATCAAATAACTCATACATGTATCACAAAACAACTTAAATTAGGAAATTGGTACGAAGAAACGAGACTGTCAAACTAGATATGTATATTTGCAACGACAATGGTTGCACTAAGAAGCATTGTCGGCATTTCTTCTATTTTTCTATTTAATAAAGATAGAATTGCATTTTCAACAAAGTTGTGGTACGAATGCAAATTTTGCCAGATTGCCCAGAGCATTTATAAAATTCATGATGAATCTTTGAAATATAAGATGTCGTCAACTAGGCGAGGATTTATGAATTACCTATGAACAACGAGTCGACCTCTAAGTAAGTATAGGTAAACAACGTCAAAAACACGAAGACTTACATATAGCCTATAAACATAAGTCGATCTCAATATATGAGGACTCACGAAGTGGCTCTAATGAGCGAGTACTGGTGAATAACGTCCGAGAAACAAGGCCTCTAAACATAAATTCATCTTGATGTGTGAGGGCTTACAAATGACCTCTGCTTAAGAAGGAAGCTGATATTTTGGCAGCAAATACATTGCAGGAGTGGCCCGCTACTGGTCAGAAGATGCTTCAATTGAGATGGTGCCTAGGCTTCGGCAAAAAACTAAGAGCAAAGATGCATACAAAAGATGTAACCAGGATCCTCATGTCATATTTGCAGTGGCTAAGTTGTTTTGGCATGAGGAAGGTTGATAGAGCTAGAACTTGGTCGAACACAGCAGTTACTCTTGCTTCAAATTTTCGCCTAAAGCTTTGAAATCACTTGAGCTGCCTTTGACTACACACCATTGAAAGAAACTCGGCCACTTCCCACCCAACCCAACCCAACCCCAAACCTCTGAACCTAAACTTCCTCGTGATCTTGGCCTTCTATAACTTTATTTCCAAGTTTATCGCCACGAATTAATTTGATGACACTTCGATCGTGCATAAACCATTGTTAGCGCGCCTTAACTTACAAGAACATCAAGTTTCTTCAGTTTTCTATTACATAGTCATATTCACCGTGGACATGGGTAGAGTTAGAACTCTAAAATCAAAATCTAACTACGAATTTTTCTTTTTTCTTTTTTCAAATAAGACAAAAGTGTAATATCAAATCTCCTATCTACAGTTGTTCCTTATTGGATTTCTTACTTTTAATGTCATATAATATTTTCATTACCAATTTCATTGAGCACATTTTTTCAATATATTATGTACATAACGAAACTATAATTTCCCTACTATTTGATTTTGTATAACTATTTAAATTTATCGAATTACATAAAGGTACTTATATAAGCTTTTAACTCTATATTTGAGCTCAATACAAGCTATGACAATTCAAGTCGTGCTACTTAAAAATTGAGTCACCAAATCAATATTTTACCGAGTAATTAAAACTTTTTATTACATTACTTTCTTCTCTAATCATGTTCAATTGTTTTTCGTCTTGTAGATTGTGCTTTCTTTGAGTGGTGTCATGCGTGCGAGTGCTAGATTGTCCTATAATTCAACATATTTAACGGCTCTGAACTACAATACAACAATTCAAAAAAGAAAGAAGAGAGAGAAAAAATTTCTGGAAGTGAGTCATTTCCAAAACAAGTATTCAAGTAAGATTGGAAGAGGGAAAAAGGATTTGGGAGAGAAGAAACCCTTAGAAAGAGTACCAAACAAGTGCCTCCATGCAACTCCCGAGGATTTTTTTATTCTTGAAGGGGATTATGCTATGCGTAAAAGACTGTAAAAAGTTATGTACAAATAGATTATTCCTCTTGAAGTTATTACAATTTTGAAGTAACAGATTGAAATTCCAAGTTCATAAACGCAAGGCAAGAAAGCGTAGAAGAACTTTACTTTCTCCATTCCCATGATGAAAATTTGTCTTTCCCTTTTCCATTTCCACCTCATATTTTACTTGTCGAATCTTCATTTTACCCCAATTTGAACATAAGTCGCATTTTTGGGTAAAGTTCCCGAAGTCAAAAAGCCCACCTTGCAAGAAAGGCACTAAAGGAAGAGAGAAACTATAAATAGAGGAAAATGCGACGTAAGTCACGTAACCAGCACCGGAGGCGGCGATTTACATCGGACCCCGACATAGACTTGGGTGACGAGCAGGAAGACGAGGAAGAAGACTAAGACAACAACGAAGAAGAACGATCCGTTGCGGCGGCGCGACGGCGGAGGAGGGCAATGAATCGATTGATGACATGCCGTTCATGCGGGAAGGCGTACTATACACGTGATAACCGTGATGTTGGAACGTGCTCGGAATGCTCTGTGAAGGCCGGCAAGACGGAGAAGGAGCTCGAGATCGAGGACCTCAAAGCCAAGGTCAAGTTCCTCCGCCTTCTCTGCACTGGGTCTGGTGGGCGTATCGCCATTTCCAGGTCTAATACATTTGCCTTCTCTGACGTTGAATTATTAATCGTCTCTGGTCCGACTGATTCTGCCAATCCTCAGTCCAGTTTCCCCTCCGTTCCTGCCCATCGAGCTGTCCTGGTATGATACCCATTTCACCATATTCGTTAGTTTTTTGGTTTTTTGGGTGGATTTGATAATTGATATGAATATGAATGCGATGCGAGAATCATTTGAACACCAGGGTAGGCTGGGCGAAGTATTTATTTAGGGATTGTTGAAGCAATTTCCAAACTTAAGAGTAGATTGGCATTGATAAAAGAGTGATTGATTGCTCCTGCTAACTATAGCTTTTAGATGAATTGATTGCGTCGTGCCTCTCTTATTAGCTGTAGCTTTTGGGTGAATAGTTGCATCACTCTACATTAGAATAAAATTCCAAATTTAACTATTTTGGATGATTTTGAAGGGAAATGAAGAGATTTGGAACATTTTAGTTTAATGTTCTTCTGGCTGTTAGTTTTAAGGTGGCTCTACACAACTAATAATTTTTTTATTGAATATTTTCGGTACTTTTACCAATTTGAGTAAATGGACATCGGAGCAAGGCCGTGTACATCACCAAAAAAGGTTATAAATTGCTCTGGTGAATTTGTGTGCAAGTAGGACTGAAGTGTATGTTGTTAAGTTCTGATTCTAAGGTGGATATTTACGTGTTTGCTTTTGTATTTGAAAAAGCTCCATGAAGTTCTTTTATAAGACATCGATGCATAAAATCCACTGATTCTGATTTCTGTGGGAACTTCAAACCTCAAGAAACGTTTTCAGTAAATGTTTTTCTGCGCGTGATTCTGATTTCTGTGGCAAAGGTATCTGTGTAAGTTAGAAGTTCAGGCTCCTTCCTCTATATTTTTGGCGGTTGACATAGATCACCACGTAATTTGTACAGAGAAAGTCAATTTTTTAGGAACATCTCATCAAAAATACATGCCAAGGAATCTCTGAAAAAATATATCGAATTATCAATTAAGTGTCATGAAGCTTTATGTTGACATTGCATAATGATTTTTATGATTTTATCTCCCGAACTTTTCGATCTTTGTAGATGATCCAGTTGATAACTCTCAGCAGAAATTATAGTAAAATGAGACGTCATATATTGATGGCCGTGTACATCTCTGTCAATTATTTGGAAACTGGATTCCAAGTATCAGATATATTGGTCGGTGGACTGGGTGATGTAAAAAATATTCATGGATCCGGTGATCTTTAATCTAATTGACATGTTCAAAGCCTTAAACAATGTGGTGATGAGTGGCAGAAATTTCTCATCCTTCTACTCTCTAGAAACTTTTTGCAGTCGTCGTGATATTTCTGATAATCATTGGGGTCATGCAGTTAATTGTTGTGTACTAGGATGAATTTTGATAATCTTGATTGTCATGCAGACTAGTCGTTCTCCAGTGTTTCGGGCCATGTTCGAAAACGACATGGAAGAAAGCATCAGTGGGACCATCAAAGTCAGTGATGCATCATATGATGCCCTCCGAGCTTTTGTCAATTATTTGTACACAGCCGAAGCATGCCTCGACGAGCACTTGGCAAGTGACCTCTTGATACTGGCTGAAAAATATCAAGTCACGCATCTAAAGATCTACTGTGAGAAGTTCCTGATGTCGAAACTGAACTTGGAAAACTCACTCCCATATTATGCTTTCGCTCTCCAGCAGGGTGCAAAATGTTTGCGCGATGCATCATTGTCATTGATAATGGACAACATGGATAAGCTTAGTAAGCGAGAAGAGTACATGGAACTTGTGGAGAAGGATCCTAGGGTTGTCGTAGAAATCTATGAAGCTTATCTTTCCAAAAGAGTTCCTCCAAACATATCACCCGCGCCCGCGCCGACGCCGACGCCCACGCCCACGCCCACGCCCACGCCCACGCCCGGGCCCGCGCCCGCGCTCCGGCGCTCACTAAGCTCATCCGACTTAAAGGGTGTGTGGTAGAGATTAAAATCAGATTAAAATTGAAAATATAGCCGTTATTGTTGACTTTTATTAGACGGGTGGGACCCAATAACGGTCATATTTTCAATTTTAATTGGATTTTAAGCCGTACCAAACAGGCTCTTAATGCAAATGTAACTGTTCAGTGTATAATCGTTTTGTGAATAATGTAATGTGGGAATTGAGTAGATGCAAATAAACGGTAATATTCACCTGAAATTAGAAATTAAGCAAACCTTGGAAATCTGATCCAAGCATTCATTAGCGTCGTGTATAAATTGTGTTCCACCATCTGAAAATATACAAGTATTGCTTTGTCTCGATTTCGAATTTTGGTATCTCCTTTTTCTTCGACAAGTTCATGTGAGGTATGTCATCATACCAAACCTACAATTACATCAGAACTATAATCCATCAGAACCAGGCAGGTCAACTATTCGAGTCCTCCCGACTACCACCCCCCGATTCCATGGTGGCAACGGAGGTGACGATGGAAATTGGATTGTGCCGGTGGTGGTTGGGAGTAAAGAAAGGTAGCGCACTTGGAGTGAGGTGGTGGGGGTAGGGGTAATAGATGTAGAATTTTACACCTAATTGCACAGAATAAACACTGTAGATTTAGAGAGGGAAAATCTGTGGAGAGAAACTTTCTCGAACTAACTTTATTGAAGGAGATTACAAGAGTATTTATATACACAATCACGTGGAAACTAATTGCCAACTGTATTATGACAGCTCAGCACCTCTAACCAATCTATAACAAAATCTTGGCTAAGTATATAAATATTCCAGCTTCCATGCATCGCAAGACTTCCCCTCAAGATGGCAAGTGGATGTTCAAGACACCCATCTTGGTTAACAAGGTCTTAAACCTGGCTCTTGCTAATGCTTTTGTCAGTAGGTCCGCTAATTGATTCCGTGTAGACAAGTGCATGGTTTTTATTTCACCTGCTTGCATCTTCTCTCTTACCAAATGATAATCTAACTCTATATGCTTCATCCTTTCATGGAAGACAGGGTTACTTGCTATATGTAAGGCTGCTTGGTTATCACAAAAAGAAGAGCTGCCTCAGGATGGTCCACTCCCAAGTCTGCCAACACTTTCTTAAGCCAAGTTATCTCACAGACTGCTGCAGCCATAGCCTTGTATTCTGCTTCAGCTGAGGACCTCGAAATGGTGTGGTGTTTCTTCGTACGCCAAGATATCAAGGAGTTTCCAAGAAACATGCAGAAACCTGTGATTGATCTTCTGGTATCTGCACAAGATGCCCAATCTGCATCGCAAAAACCTCTAAGTTCAAGGCTGGAATCTGCTGCAAAAAATAGACCATGTCCTGGTGTTCCTTTCACATATCTGATTACATGATGTACAACATCCAAATGAGGCTTTCTAGTGTACTCAAGGTATTGACTTAAGGCTTGTACTGCAAAAGACAAATCTGGCCTTGTGATAGTTAGGTACAACAATCTGCCAATTAGCCTCCTATACATTCCTAGATCATCAATTAACTCTTCATCATCCTTAGTCAGCTTTATGTTCTGCAACATGGGACATTTTGCAGGTTTTGAGCCCAAATATCCAGCATCCTCAAGCACTTCCAATGCATATTTGCGCCCAATGCATATTTGCGCTGACATATAGCAATCCCTTTAGGGCACCTTGCTACTTCAAGTCCTAGAAAATACTTTAGGGTTCCTAATTCCTTCAATTTGAATTGATTATCAAGACATCTTTTAAAATGCTCAATGTACACTAAATCATTCCCTCCTATTATAATGTCATCAACATAAATGAGTATCATGGTGTATGAGTAACCAGTCCTTCTATTGAACAATGAGTAATCTGACCTAGATTGGACAAATCCCTGGGAAATGATGAATGAAGATAGTTTTGTGTTCCATTGCCTCGAAGCCTGTTTGAGGCCATAGATAGATTTGTTGAGCTTACAAGCCAACTGTACACCATCATTCCCCTGCTGCTCATACCCCGGTGGCAATCTCATATACACTTCCTCCTCAAGATCACCATGAAGGAAGGCATTGTTGATGTCAAGTTGATGAAGATGCCATTTTTTTATGGTAGCCACTGCTAAAAGAGCTTTCACTGAAGTTAACTTGGCCATAGGGGAAAATGTTTCTTGATAATCCAACCATGCTTGTTGAGTAAATCCCTTTGCCACTAGTCTGGCCTTCTTCCTTTCCTCTGTCCCATCTTGATTAAGCTTGATTTTATAAACCCACTTGCAGTCAACGGGTTTCTTATTGTCAGGTAATTTAGTAATGGTCCATGTGTTGTTAGCAACCAAGGCCTGATACTCAGCATCCATGGCCTGACACCAAGCTGGAGATTGAGAAGCCTCAATGAAGTTTCTTGGTTCAGAAGTGGTGGAAAGTGACAACACATAGGCCCTATGATCTGGTGAAAGAGAACCATAACCCAAACTAGTGGACAGAGGATAGAAAGTACCAGTTGTTTGAGAAGAACTAGAAGATTGTTGAGTGGCAAGATTGCAGTGAAATTGCTGAAGGTAGCTAGGTGGATTTCTTGTTCTAGTAGATTTGCGAAGAGAGTTGGGATGAACATGTGAAGGAGGAGAATATATAGATGTATATGGATGTGCAGGGGAAGAGATTAAAGGGGCCTGAGAAGGGGAATTATGAAATCCTATTGAAGGCACCTGAGTGTGATGGTATGAAGTAGAAGGAGAAACATAAGTTGGGGGTTCTGGAAAAGGGAATGAGGAAGTAGGAAAGAGAGGAAGATGTGATGGTGAAGTGGAAGTGGAAGGAGTGGAAGTGGCATCAGAACACCCAAAAGCATTCAAGAATGTGGGATCACTGAAATGAAACATACTTTCATGGAATGTAACATCTCTGGATACAAATATATCATAAGTGAGTAAGTTATACAGCTTGTACCCCTTTATATGAGGTGGATAACTAATAAAAACGCAAGGGACAGCACGAGGATCAAATTTGTGTCTATTTCTTTGAAGAGTGGAAGCATAGCATAGACATCCAAATACACGTAGGTGATTATAGACAGACTTGGTGGAAAATAGGATTTCATAAGGTGATTTATCTACCAAGGATGAGCTGGGAACACGATTAATAAGGTCGTTGGCTGTAAGGACACATTCCTACCCAAAACTTATTAGGAAGTTTGGCTTGAAACTTAAGGGCTCTAGCCACGTTTAGTAAGTGTTGATGCTTACGCTCTACTATGTCGTTTTGTTGAGGTCTTTCAACACAACTGACTTGGTGTATGAGACCTTTGGAATTATAGAAATCAATCATGGTAAATTCTATCCCATTGTCAGACCTTATAATTTTTATTTTGGCATGGAATTGAGTTTCAAACATATGATAAAATTTTTAGATAATGCTTCGAGTCTGGGATTTATTTCTCATTAGGAAAGTCCATGTGGTTCTACTGTAATCATCTACAATGGTCAAGAAATACCTTGATCCATCTAGGGATTCAACCTGATACGGGCCCCAAATATCAATGTGAACGAGTTCAAATATTGAGTGAGAGACATGAACACTATTAGGAAAAGGTAAACGATGTTGTTTTGCCATAGGACAAATGTTACAATGAAAATCGAAATTTGATACAATTTCTAGTACATCTTTATGTAAAAGGGAAATTCTATCATGGGGAATATGCCCTAACCTATAATGTCACAATTCAATGGGCAATCTAGCAGCAGTCGCAATAAAGCTGGAAATGCATCCATTGTTGGTGACTTTATTACAAATATTGGTAGCAGTAGCAGGAGAAATGAAATTGAGTTGATGATGAACATGGTTTGTGGAGTGAAAATTGTGGAATGAGCCATTGCTAAGCTGGAAGTGGTACAACCCCGCCTCAAGTTTCCCCACTCCAATCACTGTCCATGTAGATAGGTCATGAATAAAACAGTGGTTATGTAGGAAAGATAAACACCAATGATGAGAAAGGATTAGTTTACTTACAGAATTCAGATTGCATTTGAATGAAGGGATGCATAGGACATTGGTTAAAGTGAGTTTTTCAGACAGCCTCACAGTACCTATGTGTGTCACAGAAGCCTTACCTCCATTTGGAAATTTAACACTAGCATTTATCATGGGTGTGAAGGTGGTTAGGTGACTAATGGAACACACCATATGATCATTGGCTCCAGTGTCAATAATCCATTTATCCTCTACTTCTGAAACAGCCAAACAAAAATTATTACCTGAAAAGGATGGAACATCTGGTACTTGATCCTGATTGGATATTTCAGTCTGAATCTGAGGTTTAAGTATGTTAAAAACCTGTTGACATTGCTCTAGCGTAATGGTCAGTTTCGAAAATGTATCAGACAAACTTTGAGAAGCAGTAACATGGTTAGCACTTGAACTGAACTCTTTCCCTTTGTCTTTTGCCAATATGTGCCTTGGGGGATAGCCATCCAGCTTATAGCACTTTCCTTGAAGGTGCCCAAGCATGCCACAGTAACTGCACTTAGGCCTATCTTTCATGCAGATCTTTGATTACTTCCAGAAGGAGCAGTCATCAATCTACTTACAAAAGCAGTTGCATCAACATTACTTTGACTCCTTGAGGCCACATCTCGTTGTTTTTCATCCTGTTGAACAATAGCAAATACTTTGTTCAATGAAGGCAGGGGCTCCATCATCAGAATCTAACTTCGTACATTAGAATAGCAATCATCCAATCTCATCAGAAAATGTATAATTTGTTCCTCCTCATAATAGGAATTGTGAGCTTGTGGCCTATAGTTTGATAGTTCTTCCTATAATCCTTTCAGTTTATTGAAATATGCACTGATAGATCCATTTCCCTGTGAGATCGAGACAATCAACTTCTTCAACTGATAGATTCTAGGACCGCTTCCTTGGCTATATCTATCCTTTAATTCCAGCCAAATTTGACGTACTTAATCATTGTGCATAATACTAAGATATAACTCCTTGGGAGTTGAATTAATGATCCAAGATGAGACGATGTGATTACATCTACGCCAAGCAGAAAATAGAGTTGAATCCTTAGAAGGTTTCAATAAAGTACCATCAATGAATCCTTCCTTATTCTTCACACTCAACGCCATTTCCACTGCACGACTCCACGTCTAGTAATTTTCATCAGAGAGTAACAGATACTATGTGCATACATGTGTTGTCTCTGTAGTGCATATAATAGGGGCTTGAAGGATCTGTGATCATTTGCTAAACTGTAGAACTTAGGTCTTCACCTTGATTCGCATTCGGCGAATATTTCTCAGCTGAACCTTCAATTTCATTCTCTGAATTGAAGGCCATTGATGTAAGCTAAAATCGCTCTGATACCATGTAGAATTTTATGCCTAATTGCACAGAATAAACTCTACAGATTTAGAGAAGGAAAATCTGTAGAGAGAAACTTTCTCGAACTAACTTTATTGAAGGAGATTACAAGAGTATTTATATACACAATCACGTGGAAACTAATTGCCAGCTGTATTATGACAACTCAACACCTCTAACCAATCTATAACAAAATCTTGCCTAAGTATATAAATATTCCAGCTTCCATGCACCGCAAGAGTATAGGTGACATAAATAGAGAAGTAACTGGAGAGAGAAAAGGGAAAATTATAGGAGTGAAATTGCTGTGATCTTGATGCATGATAGGGATGGTGGTGGTCATTGGTGTCCCACTGTGGCAATTGTCGACAGCAGCAGCAAGGGAGCTTGTGAACATCGCATTCATGGAGTTTCTCTGTGTGAATTTTGTCTTAAGGTTAGAGAATGGAGAGATGGAAACTAATTCATTTGACAGTCGAAAAACTAGACAAAAAAATTAATATTTGACATGAAAAATATCACCATTTCCCTCGACAAACTCTCCACGAGTTAACAAGGCTATCGAAAATTTGTATTACAAGACACTGCAAAAATCAATTGAAATGTAGCGTTACAAGTATATACAGTATGTGAAAAAGAAAGGCACGAACCAAACTCTCGTAAAAAATTAGACCTCAAGTCTGTGCTCGATCTTGTTTATTTTGAAACCTTGGATCCTCACTTCTTCAGGTACCGAAGTATCTTTATAATAGACACTTTCAATGGTCCATCCTTTATTTTGCACGGGACCGAACACTTCAACCTGGTGGATTTAAGACAGTGGATTTAAGACATTATGACAAACTGTCAAATCTTAATTTTTCCAAATAATTGTCTTGAATTAACATAGAGAAGTAGGAAAAAGACACAAAAAGGGAATATGAACATATAGAAATAGATCATTCGACAAGAACTTTCAATTTGATACTTAATGCATGTTTGGTCTAAGCTCAAAAGTTTTATGTTGTATATTTGTACTCCAATCCAACTATTTCCGGGCTCAGTCAGTCAATCAACACCACAACCAAACTAATCGAATCACAAACCGAACACCTTCCCAACTTCAAACCTGTTGCTCCAAGTTCTATAGCCGACAAAGAGCTCGATGGTGGAAAGGAGTTGAGGCCTAAAATGTGTTAATCTACAAAGGAAAAGGAAGAAGAATGGATTGCCAAAGAGAAGGCAAAGTCGAGAGCACAAAGCAAAGGGGAAGGACCGAAAATTAGTTTTCTCTCATTTAACACACGGTTGCACTCACTTCTCACACACCACCAATAGTAATGAACATGGGCTTTAATAGGTTAGGTTTAGGTCTGGGCTTTTAGGTCAAATGATAGGCCCAATATGAAAAGAGATAAGTGGTGTTACGGGTCTGACCAACCCAACGCCACGAGTCGACATGGTGGCCCATGCCACGTCATGTGATAACCGAGGCAATTGTGCATGTGACGATCTTTTCACACTAGGGTTGAGGAACCGAACTCCTCCGCAACGCGCTGCGGATATAAAGCCCGGCACTTCGCTCCTCCCTGCCTCTCGCCGCCACGCCCCAGCGAAGATCTCTTGTATAGAGATCTTTCCAGTCTAATATCTGACTAATGGGACGTGTGGCAGGACCCAAACGGTCAATTCAGTCAGACGTATTCAATACCAGCCAACCTATGGAAAGACAGGTTGACGCCTACGAAAGGACGGGCCTGAAGGATCTGATTACACGTGCCTCCTCATCCAACGACCCTTCTTTTCCCACACTTAGTATAAATACTACACCCTTGTGCTTAAGGAACAGATCGAATCCTATTTTTCCAAAAAATTACTATGCTATCAACCTGGTATCATCTCTCTCTCTCCCACATTGGCACTAGACCAACACACACTTTATCAGCTACATTCCGGTGGAAACTCCACCACCGGTGAGCTACTTTCCGACTGATCCCAAACTGACTTGACCGTCGGAGTGCTCGTGGACGCTCTCACTCCTTCTGGGAAAGGCCACGGGTAACTGAAGCCGTGCGACGTGTGCAGGATAGAGAAGCTCGAAGACAACCTATTGGCCACGGTGGATCCATTTTTTGAGGTCAACATATTGGCGCCGTCTGTGGGAAACATGTACTTTAACCACGAAGTTTTTCCACCCTAAGGCTTGTTCTAGCATTCGGTTGATATCTTCCCTTGAAAAAGGAATTCATCTTTGAAAAATGATCGGCTAAACACGAACCGCTAGAAGGAAAAATTGACCACTTCGGACCATGAGCTCCAGTGGCGAAGACATAAACCCAAGAAGGACAAGAGAGGTCTCTGAAGAAGAGATTTCTCGAAATGTCACACTTCAGCTGCCCCACCACCGGCATTGCCGAGGCAACCGAACTGCCCAGCTAGCTGCCAAAATGGCTAATATGGCCGCCAACATGAGGAACATCGCAGCTTAGAATGCTACCATGCAGGGGCTCTTCGCGTAAGTACAAAACCAGGGAGGCTTACAAACCCAACTCAGTCCCCAATACTCAGCTCATAGACGAACTGAGGAAGGATCCAGCAGGAGAAGTCACCGGAGTCCCCAAGGCGAAGTCCCCATTGAAAGAGAAGTGGGAATGGACACTTCTAACTATACCGCCACTCTAGTTCACTATACTCCACCTGGAAAGAATAACTTCCCTCCAGAATATAGGGAGTAGCCCTAGAGGTCCGCCAGTGTTTTTGATCGGATCGAACGGATTCCTAGGAATAGAAATCTGCTCGATCACCAAACGACTCGGTAGCAAGAACGTGTGCAGAGCCAGGAAGTTCAGGCTCCCCCGCCCAGGAATAGGCGCGAGAGGCGAAGTACAGTGGATTGGGGGAATAAAGGCGAAGCCATCCAGCCTCCACCTCGTCGCGTCATGGATGAGGAAGACTCGGTGAGCCTTGCCGATCCTACGAGCTGGATAATGATGATGATAATTTACCCTTCTTCAGGGAGCTTCGCACCTTCCCGATGCCCAACAACTTTGTCCCGCCCAAGATTCCAAAGTATAAAGGAAAGGGTGGACCCGAAAAAGCATCTCAACAAGTACAAAACTCAAATGAGCCTAAGAGGCGCCTCCCCAGCTTTGAAGTGCAGAGCTTTCCATCTAACTCTAGGAGGAGCTGCTGAAGTATGGTACAGCAGACTAGCCCCTCTTAGCGTAAGGAGCTAGCCGACCTGAAAAAGGCATTCCTGAACCAGTATCTTTCAAGGAAGGAGGGAGAAACACCAATACAGCACCTGCAAGATATGAGGCAAGCAGCAGGCGAGACCTTAAAGAGCTACCTTACGTGCTTCACTGATGAAATAACCTACTGTGAGCAAGTCACAGACAAGGAGGCCCTTTCTGCCCTGAAAGAAGGCTTAAACATGAAAACGTTGTTCTGGAGGGACGTTCGAAGCAAGAACCCTTTGAGTTATGATGAATTAGTGGAAATGATGAAAATCGAAATTGTCAATGAAGAGATGATCGACCATAGAAATAGGGCTGCACCAGGACTCCCACCGCCTCAGAGGTAAATTGGTAGAGGGCCTATAGCCCAGATAGTGAGCCAGCAATGGACTCAGGTCGGGCATGCTGTGGCTCCCACTTCGGGACAAGCACTAGCTACAACCACATTGAATGCAGTACCAACTTTGGCCTATGAAAACAGTAGACCCAACATTGTCAACCGATGAGAAGCACGACGACTTACGACCTCTAGAAATAGAGGAGGAGGCGGAACGCCTAGAAGCAGGCCCTAAGAGAACCTATGGCCTTATTGCACTTTTCATCGCTATCACGGCCATGACACTAGCAATTGCAGAAACGCAAATCGAACAATTAACTTTCGCAATACAGGGGATAATCGTCATCGGAACAACGTCCCGAGGCGCACATCTCTCAGGAGAGGAGAGATGAGGCAACACTCGCCCCGTAATGACGAGAATGAGACAGGGAAAGGCCACGTGGTGGGCAACGCCCCAGGAGGGACTCGTCCGCCCCAAATGAACGGCCCGTTCATGAGATTGACACAATCATTGGAGGACCCCATGTAGGAGGTGAATCAAAAACTCCCAGATGAACTATACTAGAGAGGTGAAGAGACCACCCATGTCCAACTATATAGTAAGCCAGTCCTCACGAGGCAGAACCGCAGAGCCTATAACATTCACCCAAGAAGATGCGACAGGTGTGCACTTTCCTCATTGCGACGCCTTAGTAGTCCAAGCCGTGGTAGCCCGCAATGGGCTGAAACGCATGCTGGTGGATAATGGCAGTTTAGTTAACATCATGTTCGGTTCAGCCTCTAATAAAATGGCAGTGGACCATGAACTAACACCAATGACCTCACCCATTTATGGATTCACCGGGGACAGCATCGTCCCCAGAAGTAAGATTACTTTGGCGGTTGAAATGGGAACTCTACCCCAGGTAGCACATCATTTCGTGGAGTTTTTAGTAGTCGACCGCCGATCTGCTTATCATGGGGTTCTGGGGAGGCCTGCCCTGAAAGAACTATGGGCAGTCACTTCCATCCATCACCTATGTATAAAACTCTCCATGGAACGAGGGATTGTGACCACCCGAGGTGATCAGATGGGGTCCAGTGAGTGTTATCTCAACACTCTAAGGAAGGCAGAACCACGGGTTAACATGGTGATAGACGCTGAAATGTCAGAGGCCCCTAAAGAAGGAATGCCTCTAACATTTGATTTTGTCATGACAGACGCCCGACCTGAAGTATCCCTTGAAGAACTGGATCCCAGGATAATTGAGTATGAGTCTCAAACTGCCCCAATGGAAGAACTAGAAACATTTCCTGTAGATCCGCAAGACTTGTCCAAGGTCCTTCAGATCGGGAAGGAGTTAGATTAGGGGGTTAAGGAAGAATTGAAATAATTCCTGCGCAAGAATGCAGATGTATTTGCGTGGCGGGATGAGGACATGATTGGGATAGACCCTAAAATCAGCAGCCACCATCTACAAATTGATCCGAACTACACCCCTCATAAGCAAAAGAGAAAAGCATGGAATGCCGAGAGATATGAGGCCTTGAAAGAAGAGGTAGAGAAACTCGTTAACAATAGCTTCATCCGGGAAGCCTACTACCCGAAGTGGATTTCTAATTGTGTTCTTGTAAAGAAGCACAATGGCAAGTGGAGGGTGTGCATCAACTTTTCTAACCTCAACCAGGCCTGCCCAAATGATAGCTTTCTACTCCCACACATTGATCAGTTTGTAGATTCAACTGCAAGACACGAATTACTAAGCTTTATGGATGCCTACTCAGGTTACAATCAAATCCCCATGTTCCCAGACGACAAGGAGAACACCTCTTTCATCATTGATAGGGGACTTTATTGCTACAAGGTGATGCCATTCGGCCTAAAAAACGTTGGGGCTACATACCAGAGGCTAGTCAACAGAATGTTTGTGTATCAACTCGGAAAATCTATGGAAGTCTACGTAGACGACATGCTAGTAAAAAGTCTCCGAACTGAAGAACACATCAAACACCTGGGTGAAACTTTCCAAACCCTGAGGGGGTACCACATGAGGCTGAACCCTCTCAAGTGTGCGTTTGGCGTAGCTTCGGGCAAATTCTTAGGATACATCGTAAATCAGAGAGGAATCGAAGCCAACCCTGAGAAGATCAAAGCCCTGATCGAAATGAAGTCACCACAGAAGCCCAAGGAAGTGCAACGGCTCACTGGCAGAGTAGCCGCACTCAATCGCTTCATTTCAAGGGCCACTGAAAAGTGCCTGCCTTTCTTCAAGGTCGTCAAAGGGGGTAAGAAATTTCAGTGGACCCCAGAGTGCAAAGAGGCATTCTGAGAGTTGAAAAACTTCTTAGGACAAGCGCCCCTCCTCAGCAAACCAAAAGAAGGAGAACCCCTGTTGTTGTACTTGGCTGTGGTTGAGAGTTCTATCAGTTCAGTTCTTGTGCGAGAAGAAGAGGCACTCCAGTTGCCAATCTATTATGTAAGCAGATCCCTATTACCTGCCGAAACGCGTTATCTAGATATGGAAAAATTGACTTTTGCACTGGTCACCGCTTCAAGAAAGCTGAGGCCATACTTCCAGACACATAGTATTCATGTTTTGACGAATTTTCCGCTGGGGCAAGTCCTACAAAAACCAGATGCTTCAGGAAGGTTACTGAAATGGGCCGTGGAGCTCAGTGAGTTTAACATAGCATACACTCCCCAGACAGCTATCAAGGGTCAAGCCCTGGCTGATTTCGTTGCTGAATTTACAAAGGCTCCAGAAGTCGAGGTGAACATGGAGCCAGCAGAGCCCCCCATCTGGAACCTCTTTGTTGATGGCTCCTCAGGAGAAGCAGGCTCCGGAGCAGGTGTTGTGCTAGAAAGCCCGGAGGGGCATAAACTGAATTGCGCAATCAGGCTGGTTCAAGGCCTCCAATACCGTAGCAGAATACGAGGCCCTTCTGGCAGGACTCCGATTAACAAAAGAGCTGCAAGTAAAAGGAATCATAATTAGCAGCGACTCACGGTTGGTGGTAAACTAAGTAAACGAAAACTTTGTGGCTAGAGACAAACATATGGCAGCCTACCTAAAGCCACGCCAAGAGAACTCCCATGCAGATGCTTTATCGAAATTGGCCAGCAGTAAGGATTCTGAACTGCTCAAGGTAGTGCCAATTGAGCACCTGGCCGAACCCTCTATCAAGAGAGGTGAAGAACTGATGTGGGTAGAGAGCACACCAGCTTGGATGTTACCTATCCTAAATCATTTGAAGGAAGGGATCGTGCCAGATAATGAGACTGAAGCAAGAAGGCTTCGGAGAAGAGCTACCCACTTCATCATTCACGATGATATTCTGTATAAGCGTGGTTTCTCCTCGCCCCTCCTCAGATGTATAGGAGGAACAGAGGCAAATTACATCTTAAGGGAAGTGCACGAAGGTGTCTGCGGAAACCACTCCGTCGGACCAGCGTTGGCACACAAGATACTTCGACAGGGATATTATTGGCCAACCCTGAAAAGGGACGCTATCCAATTTGTGCGCAAGTGTGACAAGTGTCAACGCTTCTCCAACGTACAAAGGCAACCCTCCAGGAGCTCACTATGGTAACCAGTCCCTGGCCATTTGCCAAATTGGGCATAGATTTCATAGGGCCCATGCCTAAGGGGAGAACAAACGCTCGCTTCGCCATTACTTTACCAAGTGGGTGGAAGTAGAGCCTCTATCTAAAATCACGAAAGCAAACACATCTAAGTTCCTCTGGAATAACATCATATGCCGGTTCGGCATACCCCACTCCCCGGTCTTAGACAATGGCAAACAGTTCGACAATAGGAAGATCTGAGGCTTATGTGAGGAGCTCGAAATCAGGAAGCATTTCTCTTCGCCTCATCACCCCTAGGCAAACGGCCAAGTCAAGACAGTCAACAAGACCATAAAGCTCACCTTGAAGAGGAAGCTGGATGTCTCCAAAGGAGCCTGGGTGGACGAACTCCCCCAGGTCCTCTAGGCTATCAGAACTACTTGCAAAACGACCACTGGAGAAACTCCTTTCTCTATGACTTATGGAGCCGAGGCCATGAGCCCTGTGGAAGTCGGCATTACTTCCCCTCGCCGCATTCACTTCAACGAAGTGATGAAGGACGAACTAAGGCAGTTGGAATTGGATTTTCTGGAAGAGAAAAGAGACGACTCACAAATCAAATTAGCCTCCTACCAGCGTAAGATGCATTTTTACAACGCTAAGGTAAAGAAGAGAATGTTTCGCATCGGTGATTTGGTACTTCGTAAAGTTTTCCCCTCTACCAAGGATCTCGGCACAGGGACTTTGGGGCCAAATTGGGAAGCCCATACAAGATAACTCACGAAGTCAGACCGAGCACTTACGCCGTGGAAAACCTAGAAGGGAAGGTTATGCCTCACACGTAGAATATCGAACACCTAAAAATGTATTACCAGTAGGGAGTACGTAACCCTGTGAATATTTCAGTCCAATGAATGAATTATTTTCTGCATCACCTCGTTCCTGCCTTGACAACTTTGAACAAACCCTTGCCGGGGTGCAAACTCCCCCCAAGGAGTCACACCCTAAGGAGAATCTGTGTAGTCAGAGGCGGTACGGGTGCCACCTTTGACGAAGCAGAAGCGCATAACTCTGAACAAACCCTTGTCGAGGTGAAAACTCCCCCAATGAATCACACCCCAAGGAGAATCTGTGTAGTCGGAGGCGGTGCGGATGCCACCTTTGACGAAGCAGAAGCGCATAACTTTAAATAAACCATTGCCGAGGTGCAAACTCCCCCCAAGGAGTCACACCCCAAGGGAAATCTGTGTAGTCAAAGGCGGTGCGGGTGCCACCTTTGACGAAGCAGAAGCGCATAACTTTGAACAAATCCTTGTCGAGGTGCAAACTCCTTCCCCAAGGAGTCACACCCCAGGAAGAATCTGTGTAGTCAGAGACGATGCGGGTGCCACCTCTGACGAACAATTGCGAAGTGAATTACTTGTCCCATTTTATTAAATGGTCGAACAGTTACGAAGTGAATTACTTGTCCCATTTTATTAAGTGGTCGAACAATTGCGAAGTGAATTACTTGTCCCATTTTATTAAGTGGTTGCACAAACCACTGCCCAGCCGAGTCGATGTTGAGGAAAATAATTATACAAGAAAGTAAATCAAATAGAATTGACAACACTTTGTGCAAAAATTACTCCATTAAATCACAAAATCGGCCGAAGCCATTACAATAAAGGAAATGAAGAGTACAAGGCAACTAGTCTACATGAACTATGGCATCTGCCTCTATCTCTTCATCTCCAGCCTCTTCTCCCTCCCCTTCCTCAGGCATTGGGCGACCCCCGGTAGGACCACCAAACTCTTCTTCCAGGAAGTTGATGTCCAGATCGGGGTGCCTCTCGCGCAGACGCGACATCATCTCTTTGGCCATCCAGGACGCCCAGTAGCTGGCGAAGTCATCATACTCTGGCGTGATGTGGAAGTTATCTTTGTAGTCCTGCACCGCCACTTCGCCAACCGCTTTCACCTCAGCCTTGAGGGAGCTAATCTCTCCAGCTTGGGCCTTAGTGAGTTTCTTCAACTCGTCCCTCTCCTTGTTCACCTCTACCAAGGCCTCAGAGGCTATCCTTTGATGTACATTGGCATTGTCAACCTTCTTTGTCAGAGCCGCCACTTGGGAGACGGACTCATGAAGCTCGTTCTTCAGCTGGTTGACTTGGACTTCGGCACTGTCCAATTTCGAAGAGGCCGTCACCCACCTCTCCTCAGCCTCTTCGGTCTCTTTCTTGGTCCTAGCCACCTCGGCTTCCCAAGACCCCGAAGTCCTCAACTTCTCCTCCAATTCATCGTTTTTCTTGCGGAGGCCACGAACCAAATCTTCTGCCGAAGCGCCCATACTTAGTGCCCTTTCAACACACGCATTACTGGCGGCTAGCAAATCCTCAATTTTGCATGAGGTGGCGTTGTTGGCCTAGTCCTCAGTCCAGTATTTGCTATGGACTCGGGCGGCAGAAGTGGTTTCGAGAGGCAGCATCTCCAAAACTACCTCATGGAGATCCTCTTCTTTGCTCTCCAAAAAATTATCAACTTTGTCCCTAGCTAAGGCGTTCGCAGGCCTCTTCAGCCTTTTCCTTGGTTGATCACCAGCGAAATATGCGGTTATGGGCACAATGGCATGAGATATTAGCTGAGCCGCCACGGTGACTTCGGCATGAGCAGGGAGAGACGATGCCTCAACAGCCTGGGTAGAAGTGGAGGTCCCAGATGGACCAGCCTTTCGTTTTCTCCTCGGTACGAGGGAGGCTCCTTCCTCCGCCTCGTTTCCTTCGGCGAGCTGCTGACCAGCCTTGCTTAAGGCAAGCAAGCGCTCCGACTGCTTCTTGTAGGCAGTCGAGCTAGTTATTAATGTCTTGGCATCCGCCACACTTCAGCGAATGGAAGCAAGGTCTGGCTTCGGTGCCCTCTTGTTCAAAAAATCATCTACAAAATAAAGGAAAGTTATCAAGTGTTTTCAGAAAGGAGAAATATTCTCAACTGAGGCGATATGCTTACCTTGATTAGTCATCAGGTCGTGCAATACGAGGTGATGGTTCTTGTCAATGAGTTCTTTGTAGCTTCTCTTCGGTAGAGGCGTCCAGTATATCTGGTCGATAATTTTCTAGTCCTCTTCGGATATTTCGCACTTCGGTAGAGAGCCTGCAATACACAAAAATATTAAAACATAAGCAATGATGGTTAAACGAAATCAGCTCGACATAACTATTTACTGTAAGTGGAATAAGTGGTGGGGATGGTCAAAGGTGCCATGGGATCATTCTCCACTGTATCCCATCGGCTCGAAGCCCAGAACCACGAGCTCTTCCAACCTTTGACTGAGGAAGGTGCCTTGTGCAGAAGCGGAGAATGCGACCCCCATGGAGCCAGGTAGTACCAGCATCGGCTCTCCTCCCCCCGGCTATGGCCTTTGGAAAGAAAATGGAGTGGAACACGCTGAAATGCATGTCCATTCCAAGGCTAGCCCGATACCACAACATCCATGTCCCCACCATCTGGGACCATGAGTTTGGGTTGAATTGGGTCGGGGCCAACCCATATGATCTAAGCACTAGCCTAAAGAAGGGGTGGAAGGGTAATCTCAGCCCGGCTCGAAACAGGTTAACGCTTACCGCCACACACCCTGGCCTAGGATAACAGGCCCTCTTGTGCGGTTCAGGAAGGATGAGTTGAATGTTGTGGGGGACCCTAAATACTGTCCTACACCTCTCTAGCTGTTCCTAAGTGACTATAGAAGGGTAGTCTGACGCCCCCAATGAACGGATGTATCCACGAGAGAAGTAGGTCGTCTCTAAATATTCTCTCCAGCCATGATGGCTGTACTTAGCTCGTCCGATGATACCACTACGGGCTCTCTCAGTGCCGAACTCTCAACACCTCGCCACTCCTCACTCCCCCTCACAACAGACTATTCACTCGCCATCCCAAGAAAAATTCGAAAAAAAAAAGAAAAAAGATGAAGAAGCTAAAGAGTGGTTATTACCTAGTTAAACGCAAGAGACCTTCACTTGCCGACAATTGGATAAAACGACCGTCGAAGACTCTGAATGTGCACTGGAGAAGAAAGTACAAAAGGATTCCACCGCCGGAACTCTGAATCTTCGTCGGAGAAGAAAACGCAGAAAGATTGTGAGTGTGTTCTAAGGTGTTTTGTCTAGCAAACGTAAAAGCTTCAAAATGAAAAAAATGGGCCCTTTATAGACGTCATCGGGCTCGCCTCAGCCGTCGGATCAACCTTAATCAGATCTGGACCATTCAAGCCTAAGGCCTTCAAATCACCGTTGAATTCGAAGGTCACCAAGATGAATGATCCTGATAAGGCGGTGCAATTCACGCACAGCTTAGACGCGTCACTCCGAGATATGGAGAGCCATCGCCATCATTACCATTTATGGCAAAAGAGGCATGTCTTGGAAATAATCGGCGCCCCCTCGCGTGTATTGGAAAAGCGCGAAGGCTTTCAAATCATTAGCACGAGACCCAATACTGCCTCTTCGGGAGCCATCTGTCCACTTCACAGCTTCGCATTGCAACAGCTCTCTACAAGAGTTACCAACCCACATCACTTCAGCCAGAGTAGAATGAAGAATTGCTACAGCTCCCCCAAGAGTTGCCAACTCTTATCGCTTTGGCCGTAATAGCTTTGCGTTGCAACAGCTCTCCAAGAGAGCTGCCAACCCACATCACTTTGGCCATAGCAGAATTAAGAGTTGCTACAGCTCTCCCAAGAGTCGCCAATTCCTATCGCTTCGGTCGCGATAACTTCGCGTTGCAACAGCTCTCCACGAGAGTTGCTAACCCACATCACTTCGGCCAGAGCAGAATGAAGAGTTGCTACAGCTCCCTCAATAGTTGCCAACTCATATCGTTTCAGCCGCGACATCTTCGCATTGCAACAACTCTCCACGAGAGTTGCCAACCCGTTTCAATCCGGTCAAGACCAATGAGAACCCCACGCTTTTTCCCGTGCATCCCGACCGCAACCTCAAAAGTCCTTGTACTATATAAATATCTATACATAGACTTGCGGGACTATTGTTACGGGTCTAACCAACCCAATGCCTCGAACGCCACGAGTCGGCATGGTGGCCCATGCCACGTCATGTGATAATCGAGGCGATTATGCATGTGACAATCTGTTCACGCTAGGGTTAAGGAACCAAACTCCTCCGCAACGCGCTGCGGATGCAAAGCCCGACACTTCGCTCCTCCCTGCCTCTCGCCGCCACGCCCCAGGTACAGAGATCTTTCCAGTCTAATATCTGACTGATGGGACGTGTGGCAGGACCCAAACGGTCAATTCAGTCAGAAGTATTCAATACCAGCCAACCTATGGAAAGACAGGTTGACGCCTACGACGGGACGTGCCTGAAGGATCTGATTACACGTGCCTCCTCATCCAACGGCCCTTCTCCTCCCACACTTAGTATAAATACTACACCCTTGTGCTTGAAGAAAGAGGTCGAATCTTATTTTTCCATAAATTACTATGCTATCAACCTGGTATCATCTCTCTCTCTCCCACATTAGCACTAGACCAGCACACACTTTATCAGCCACATTCCGGTGGAAACTCCACCACCGATGAGCTAATTTCCGACTGATCCCAAACTGACTTGACCGTTGGAGTGCTCGTGGCCGCTCCCACTCCTTTTGGGAAAGGTCACGCGTAACTGACGCCATACGACGTGTGTAGGATAGAGAAGCTCGAAGACTTCCTGTTGGCTACGGTGGATCTATTTTTCGAGGTCAACAAGTGGGTTAACACCTTAAAACCATCCGAGTCATTTAGATTGGGCCATGAGCAACACTAATATAATTAGGTTGTTTCAAATAACCCAAATGGATTATGTGATAAGTTTATTCGATTGTGGTGTCGATATTTGATTTCACTCATCGGTCAAGGTCTATGAAGTGTAATCCAAACTAGTGATGGCAACGGGGCGGGGTGGCCCTGCCCTACCCCTGACCCGCCAAGAAATTTCCCGCCTCGTTACCCGTTTAAGTCGGGGCGAGGTGGGGTGGGTAGGAGACCTTGCCCCATTTAATTTTTTTTCTAGTTTTTGATCATTTATATTATTTCCCCCCATTCATTAGATTGAGACAAATAATTTTAGTTCACATTTTCTATTAAAACTAATAAAATTTTCCATTTTAAGTATTGAATTCTAAAAAAAAAAAAAAGGGGCGGGGCGCCCTTTACCCGTCCCCGCCTCGGGGCAAAATTCCCTACCCCATCCTCGCCCCGTTCAGGACGAGACTCCATGGGTATCGGGTTTGTCGAGTTTTTTTGCCATCCTTAATCCAAACTAAAATCGGTGTAAATCATCACCCAAATTTATTGAGTATCAAAATCCAACAGTTTACTCAACAAGTAGTAAGTTTAAATAATTTATAATTTGTGAAAGTTAGGAATAAATTGCTTATTTTGACACTAAACTAAGAGTTATGTTTAACCTAAAGTATAAAAAGCAAGTCTGTCACGTGTTTAGAGACAAAAAGTTACTTAAAATGACTACATTTTTCAAGCTTTGCCAAACCGGGGCCAACATTTTTAAACATTCAACCACGGTCTAACATATTAAGCTTACTCATGTACTAGCAGCATCGATAATAAGAGCTCCATCCAAGGATAGATCCACAATGTGGTGATTTGGGGAATTTATGACCATGGCAGATCTTTGTGTAACAAAGCAATTACCGTGGACTTTGCTTTTAACATCTGAAAATGTAAGCCCCCATTTTGGCTTCCAAACAATACGAGACCATACTTCTACCCCCTGTCCATTGAATGCTAGAAGGACTGGATCATCTACCTTTACATCAACATGTGACGGGAACATAAGGGATAGAACGTTAGAAAAAAATTAGTGATATGAATGAGGAAATTGCAATTTTACAGTTCAAAGATTTTGGTGGTTAACTGTCTAATAAATCCCCAAACTACCCCACAGCCACAGAAAAATGACAACTCCAGGGTTATGTTTGGTAGAAAATTGAATAGCTCTAGACAACATTAAGGCAGGAAAAGAAGCAAAAGTTTTCATCTCTAGTATTGTCTAATCCTACATACCAAACATACATCATGGGTTTTGTTGGGTATTGATACCCAATAAATTCGGGTGATGCCGTTAAACTGATTTTATAGTTTGGATTAGACTTTATAGGCCTCAGCCAATGATTGAAGTGAAATGTCGACACCACAATGAACGAACCATTTCGACAATCTAAGTGGGCTATTTGAAGTAGCCTAATTTCATTAGTGTTGCTCATGGCTCGGCCCATTACCTTGGACGGCTTTAGGGTTGTAAGCCCATTTGTTATTATCTTTTGGGCCTCTATTCTTGACCTAAAGCCCACTTTCTTGGCTCATATAAGTGGGTCAGTTTTCTTGTGTTTTGTCCTAGTGTGAATTGACTGGAAGCCATGAGAATTGAGAGAGAGAAACGAGAGTCCCTTTTCTTCTTGCTTTTCTCAGCTTTGTGCTACCTTTTTCTTCTCTTAGCCTTTGTGGCTAGTTTGGGCTACCAAAACATCATTCACACTCAGCCTTTGTGGCACCTTGGAAGCAACCAAGTGGTGGTAGTTTAGATTTGGAGTTCGGTTCTTGTTGGTGGTGTCGATTTGGTGGTTTTACTGAGCTCGATTTTGGTGTTATTGGAGGCCAATAATCTACAAATGGTATTAGAGCAAGGTTGAGGAGGATTTTAGGCTTAAAGTCGAGCAGAACTGCAGCAAAATCGAACCTAAAATTATGTCTAGATTTTCTCTAAGAAAATTGGACCTGCAATTGACTTTTTCAGCAAATCTAAAGACTTTTTGGTGAAACGGAGACCACCAGTGGACTCAGCATGTGGAGAAGGTGTTGGGTGGCCAAGGCGTGAGAACGGGTGCCAACGCGTGGGGTGGTGCATGAGGCCCACATGCAGAGGACCTTGGCGGCTTATGAGAGCTCTTCTGACGGTCGTTTCTTCAGGAAGGTTGTTAAGTTTGATCTCATGACCGTATTGATACTTTTGGTTTAGTGTTTCAGGTTACGAAGGAAAAGTTGGACAATTTTGCCCCTGGTGGTACGACGGTCGAAACCGCAAAACATTTACTGGATTACTTTAGGCCGCAAATTGCGACCCTAAAGCCATAAATTTGCATCTCTCGTAATTTAAGGATTCAGATAGGTCCACTCTGGTAAATTGACTTATCCCGTTTAAATTTCTGCATTAGTGCGTCATCGTGTGGGGTAACATTAGGATTGAGGTTACTGTGAAAGGGTAATCATTGCTTGTGCTAGAATTTTAGAAATTATTTGCTCTATTTGAAGTGTTGAATTTGATTGCAAATCGGTATTTGCTTTTGTGCTATAAAGGTTATTTAGTCATGTGTGAGATTAGATTGCGTGGAAATTTTGAATTTTTTATTTATATATCTTCGTGTTGCGTTGATTATCTTATTAGAACACTTGGACTTGACACGTTCAAACGTTCCCTTGATCTGAGATTTTTGAGTATCTCGAAACCCTGAAAATCTAGAACGGTGTATATTGTTGTCTTATGATTATTTTGTGTGGCCTATTTGTGCAATTTTGGTTGTTCTATTTTTAAAAATGTCTTCACATTTCGATATTGAAATTTCAATGGGGAAGGAGATTTTTCAATCTGACAACAAAAGATGAAGGAGATTTCGGTTTAACAAAAAGTTTTAAAGGTCATAGACGGCAAATTTTTTTTAAAATTTTTCAGAAGCACAAAAGGAAGAATATGATGAACTTGCATACACTTCAATTATTTTACACATGTCTAACACTGTTTTGAGAAAAGTTGAAAAACTTGACTCTACGAAAGAACTTTGGCAAGTTAGATGATTTATATTTGCTTAAATCTACTCCTAATAAGTTGTACTTGTTTGAAAGATTTTTTAGCTTTAAAATAGATCATTCAAATGATCTTGATGACAATCTGGATATTTTTAACAAACTCGTTCAAGATATTGTTAATTGTGGAGAAAAGGTATGTGAAATGTATAAAGCTATTATTTTACTTAATTCCATGCCTGATTCATATATAGAGATTAAGAATGCGATTAAGTATGGTATGGACACATTAACCCCCGAGATTGTCATAGATTCCTTTAAGAGTAAGGAGATGAAGATTAAGGCTTAAAAAGAAGATAAGCGAACTGGTGAGTTGCATATGATGAGGAGTAGAATGAAGTTTAAGTAGATGAGTTTGGGTAGAGCTCAAAACAGTAATGATTCGAGTAGTGACTTGAGTGATGAGGGTGGAAAGAAGAAGAGCAAGAGATGGGACAAGTTCGGTGGTAAACAATGTTACAGCTGTGGTAAGTCTGGACACTTCATTAGGGACTATCCCAAGAAGAAGGGTAAGATGAGATGTGAGTCGAATTTGGCTATGGGGTCGAATGATGACCCTTGTGAGCCTTACTGAGTGTAACCCTAGTTACTGTTTGTGCATCCGTGTATAATCCTTTCTGCATGTGTGTGATTGCTTAATTCTGTTGCATGATTATATGTGCATTTTCAATATGTTTGATATGTGCATTGGCATGAATTGGAGTGATCTTATTACTTTGTGTAATTGTCTGCATGCATAGTGGGTTTGGGATGCATTAGTAGTGTGATGATGTCTTTTGGTAAGGTGGAGTATAGATGCATAGGGGTACATTGGTGGTTTTGTACCGTGGGATGTGGAGTATGGCATTTGAATCACAAGTGGAGATGTGATCAAATGTTAGAATCATTTATATGTGAAAAGACCCTGATCAGGTGGAGTACGAGTGTGGCACTTCTATCACTTCTATTAGGTGGAGACTCATTATCCACTTAGGTTGGAAAAGTGATGTGATGATAAAGGATTATCCCGAAAACTTAGGATCTATAGAGACTTACCAGTTTAGACGTGTTTGTTTGAATGATTAGTCTAGTGAGCATGGTGGGTGATGAGGTAAGATATGTGTTCTCAAGGAGTGAGCGACACAGAATGGGATAGGATAAGTGTGGTGAGATCTTCTTCGTGAGGTTATTTATGCATTTGTTACGTATGTGTTGGCCTATTGATTAACTTGATGTTAATCTGTTTTTCTGTATGAACATGTTTGAAAAGATCTGTGTTATCGTATATAATATATATATCGTATGTTTATTTGCTCTTGATTGATTGTTGTGATTATCTGCTTCTACTTGGGTGTTTTTGATCATATCCCTATTGAGTACATAGAGCATGTATGGTATGTGTTTCGGGTGCGAAACATGATGTATGGTCTGTGATACTAATTTTATTGGTTACCCTAATTGTGCAAGTATAAATTTTGTGTTTTGATTGCTTACAGATTTATTAGGAATCAATTTAGAGATTTTTTGGGTTTTGATACCCAATCAAAGTTGGACCGGAAGAAGTGTGAAGAAGATGAACTCATATGTCGTGACCATATTTTGAATGCTTTGTCGGATCGAATTTATGACCTATATATCAATACAACATCTACAAAAGAAATCTGGTATGCGCTAGCAAATAAATACAAGGCTGAAGAAGAAGGTACTAAAAAGTTTTTAATTTCTAAGTATTTTGATTTCAAATTCTTAGATAATATTCCCATATTGCCCCAAATACATGAACTTCAAGTTATTGTCAATAAATTAGAAGTAGGGAAGATTGAACTTCCGGAATCATTCCAAGTAGGAGCACTTATTGCTAAATTGCCTTCTACTTGGAGATGATATAGGAAGAAAATTATTCATAACTCCGAAGACTTTTCATTAGAGCAAATTCAACAACATCTCTGATTTGAGGAAGAGTCAAGGGTAAGATATGGGAATAAGAATTCTCATGTTGGTACTTCGAAAGCCAATACCGTGGAGAACAACAACAAAGTCATCAAAGTAAACAAAAGAAAGTTTACTAAAGACAACAACAAATTCAAAAAAAAAGTCCAAGGGAGAATGCTTTGTATGTGGAAAATCCGACCACTTTGCGAAAGAATGCCGACATAGAAAACAAAGCAAATTTGGAGGCAATGTGAATTCTATTGACAAGGATGAGATAGTGGCCACTATAAGTGAAGTAAATGTTGTCAAAGGAAAAATTTCGGGATGGTGGTATGATACTTTCGCCACCGTTCATGTTTGCTATGACAAAACTCTCTACGAGACATATCAAGACATTGATGATGGTCAACAAATTCAAATGGGGAATGAACATTGTTCAAGAGTTATAGGCAAAGGGAATGTTGAATTAAAATTCACATCTGGAAAAGTTGTAACTCTTACTAATGTTTTACATGTACCAGATATGAATAGGAACCTTGTAAGTGAGGATTTGTTGGGGAATCTAGGGATTAAAAGTGTTTATGAGTCGGGAAAACTTGTATTATCCCGCAATGATTTCTTTATTGGAAAAGGCTATTCTACTAATGGAATGGTCAATTTATGTTCTGTTGACAATATTAATACAATGAATTCTTGAATTCTTCTTACTTTGTGTGTTCTTTAAATTTATGGCATGATAGATTATGGCATATAGGATATTTCACTTTGCATAGAATGGTTAAAAATGGTATGATATCATGTGAATTGACTAAGAATGATAAGTGTAAAATCTGTGTTGAATAAAAAATTATTAAAAAATATTTTCAAAATGTAGAGAGATCATCTAAATTACTTGACTTAGTTCATACCGATATATGTGAACTTAATGACATGTTAACTAGAGGAGGTAATATATACTTCATAACGTTTATTGATGATTATTCTAGATTTTGTTATGTTTATTTAATGAAACATAAGGATAATGCTTTTCATATGTTTAAAGTATACAAAAATGAAGTAGAAAATCAAAAGAATAAAAAGATTAAAATTCTTAGAAGTGATAGAGGTGGTGAGTATTTTTCTAGAGAATTTGATATCTTTTGTGAAGAACATGGTATAATACATGAATGTAGTGCACCAAGAACACCGGAACAAAATGGTTTGGCGGAAAGGAAAAATAGAACCTTAGTTGAAATGGTAAATGCTATTTTAACTAGGTCTAAATTGCCTAATAATTTATGGGGAGAAGCATTATTTGCTGCATGTCATATAGGTAATAGAATTCCTTCTAAGAAACGTAAAGTTACTCCTTATGAATTATGGAAAGAAAGAAAATTGAATATTGGATATTTTAAAGTGTGGGGTGTTTAGCTTATTATAAAAACACCGATCCTAGAAGAACAAAACTAGGATCAAGAGTGCTTTTGTTGGATATGCAATAAATAGTAAAGCATATAGGCTACTTGATCTAACATCGAATGTTATTATGAATCACAATATGTGAATTTCTTTGAAAATTTATTAAATATGGATGACATTGATCAAAATCCATTGGAAACTCAAAAAGAAATTCCGGCTTCTAATAAATCACTAGAGATATCTTCTCAAGATATAAATGAGTCTAGTGAACCTAGAAGAAGTAAGAGAACTCGTAAAGAGAAGATTGATTAGGACATGATGAGATTGATTCTCAATGGATTTCTCTATACTTGGTTGAAGCAAATAGAGAAGATATAGTAAGAACAATTCCTTATGTTCTTCAAATTGATAGTGATCATAAAACCTATAAAGAAGCAATGACTTCTAGAGATAGCACATTTTGGAAAGATGGTATAAATGATGAAATGAATTCTTTGACTTACTGGCTGGATCAAAAGCTATTGGTTGTAAATGGGTATTTCGTAGGAAATATAATACCGATGGTTCAATCCAAACTTACAAAGCAAGATTAGTTGCTAAAGGTTTTCGACACAAGGAGGGAATTGATTATTTTGACACTTATGCACCCGTAGCTAGAATTACGACTATTAGAATTCTTTTTGCATTATCGTCTATATATGATTTATGTGTACATCAAATGGATGTTAAAACTGCATTTTTAAATGGAGAATTACATGAAGAACTTTACATGGAACAACCGGAAGGTTTCATTCTTCCGGGTAATGAAAATAAAGTTTGTGAACTTGTAAAATCTTTATAAGGTTTGAAACAAGCTCCTAAAAAATGGCATGCGAAATTTAATAATGCTAGCATGACTTTTGGTTTTTTGCATAATACTGTAGATAAATGTCTATATGTTGAAAAACGTAATAATTATATTGTGTTTGTATGTTTATATGTGGACGACATGTTGATTATAAGTAATCACATTGATGGTATTATAGAAACAAAGAGGTTTCTATCTTCAACATTCAAAATGAAGGATGTTGGTTAAGTAGATACCATATTGGGTATAAAAGTGATCAAGAATGATTTGGGATTTGCATTAACTTAATCACATTATATTGAGAATGTAATTGAAAAGTTTAAACATTTGAACATTAAAGAAGCAAATACTCCGTTTGATTCAAGCATCAAACTCATGAAGAATGTTGGAAGAGATGTTGAACAACTTGAATATGCAAGTGCAATTGACAGTCTTATGTATGTTGTACAATGTACAAAATCAGACATTGCATTTGCTGTAAGTAAACTTGGTAGATTTACAAGTAATCCAAGTGTTGAACATTGGAAAGCAATTGGAAGGGTACTTGGTTATTTAAAGAGAACCAAAAACTTTGGATTTCAATATTCTAAATTTCCAGCTATACTTGAAGGATATACCGATGCTAATTGGTTATCAAGTGTTAGTGAAAACAAATCAACATCAAGTTGGTTGTTCACTTTTGGAGATAGTACAGTTTCTTGGAGATCAAAGAAACAATCCCCACTTGAAATCCACTGAAGCTATTTGTGTGTTGGTCCTTTAGTATTCTTATTATCGAGATGACGCAAATAAAGTTTTTAGGATAGCATTCATTGCGATTCAAGTCTTCTTTATTTCTTCACTTTCGAGTTTTTTTTTTTTTTTTTTTATTCCTTATTTGGAGGCTCAGTTATCTACTTCAATGAAATTATTTCCAACAATACATTTCTCAGGATAAGGCTGTTGGCCTTATAAATGGCCATTTCTCCAGAAGTAGCACTGTGATATGGATTACCCTTGGGTACCTTTAGCATATACAAATGGACGTATCATGAGATCTAAGAAATGAATTTCAGAAAATCGAAAGTTAAAAAATGTGAAAATCAAGAAAATTTTAAAGCATCTCTCTCCCTCTCCCCGGTTAAAACTAAACTGTTTTTTTACAGAAGACACCTCATACCTTAGCCGCATCTTCAGGATTGTATTTTACAGGTGCATAAGCAACCCACGCATCCATCACCTGAGTGATCGAATAAAAGTTGTAATATTGCAAATTGCGTTGCTTGTGTGCTATCTAAGAAACCAAGATAAAGAAAAAACGCGAAGACAATTTTCCAATGCCATAGCTTCTGCTTACAGTAAATCCAACTTTAGCTGAAGGAGGAAGTATTTTGGGATAATCTTGCATCATACATTCGAGTCGCGTAGAGAACTTAAATGCCGTTTTAGTTGAATCCTTGTATCTGCATTCACAGAGAGAATATAGATGACCCAAAAGAAACCAACAAAGGCTTAGTTAACGAGAATTTGGGAGAAATATTAATGGTCAACGCATCATGCAAATAATGGTATTTCCTTTTCTTTTTTTTAAAAAAAAGTAAGATATAATAGTGCATGAGTTATAGCATAAATTAGCTAAAACCAAATTGTTCGTGAGTAATAGAACACGGTTTAGATATTTCCAACATTCACCAGCAGTATATGCAGTTTCTTCTCTCACCAGTCATATCAATAATTACGAGGAAGGCACTGCCTGAGCACCAGAATTGAATTTCTCTATTCAAGACCGAGAGGGAGAAAGGGCTTACTTAGGGTTAACAAACTCCTTTATGGCACCTCCTGTCTTTGTGAGTTCTTCCAAGTTCCAACTAAGGGCCAATTTCAAAAATGAGCTGCAGAATATGGGCACACAGTATATCAAGCCTGAACAATGGCTGATTTTTTGTAAAAAGTGACAAAATTGGCTTTCCAACAAAAGAATACCATCATCAATTCATCATACTAAAAACCTATCTCATAAGATCTCTACATGTCTCAGGGTTCTGGCGGTCGAAGAAAGGTTCTTTTAATGTTGTGTATTGTAAAGAACAGACTGTTTCTTGGGTAAAAAATAATATATTTACATCTTATATTGATATTTTTTTTTTTTTTTTTGGAGTTAATATTTTAATTTTTGTAAATTTCATCGTATCAGTATTGTCATTGAAAATAAATGATCGATTCGACTTTGATTGACGTAAGAACTACGTTTATTTGAAAAGAATAAAACAATAAATTCAATTTGTAACCAACTTTTATTTCATGACATTTGAAGTTGGTATCACAACTTTATAGGATGAGTCGGTGAGAAATAAGATGATGAAATTGAGGAATCATGTATATGCCATTGTCAATGTGCATCAAGTTACAAGAGAATCAAGTTTTGCAATCAAATAACTCATACATGTATCACAAAACAACTTAAATTAGGAAATTGGTATGAAGAAACGAGACTGTCAAACTAGATATGTATATTTGCAACGACAATGGTTGCACTAAGAAGCATTGTCGGCATTTCTTCTATTTTTCTATTTAATAAAGATAGAATTGCATTTTCAACAAAGTTGTGGTACGAATGCAAATTTTGCCAGATTGCCCCGAGCATTTATAAAATTCATGATGAATCTTTGAAATATAAGATGTCCTCAACTAGGCGAGGATTTATGAATTACCTATGAACAACGAGTCGACCTCTAAGTAAGTATAGATGAACAACGTCAAAAACACGAAGACTTACATATAGGGACATAAGTCGATCTCAATGTATGAGGACTCACGAAGTGGCTCTCATGAGCGAGTACTGGTGAATAACGTCCGAGAAACAAGGCCTCTAAACATAAATTCATCTTAGTGTGTGAGGGCTTACAAATGACCTCTGCTTAAGAAGGAAGCTGATATTTTGGTGGCAAATACATTGCAGGAGTGGCCCGCTACTGGTCAGAAGATGCTTCAATTGAGATGGTGCCTAGGCTTCGGCAAAAAACTAAGAGCAAAGATGCATACAAAAGATGTAACCAGGATCCTCATGTCATATTTGCAGTGGCTAAGTTGTTTTGGCATGAGGAAAGTTGATAGAGCTAGAACTTGGTCGAACACAACAGTTACTCTTGCTTCAAATTTTCGCCTAAAGCTTCGAAATCACTTGAGCCGCCTCTGACTACACACCATTGAAAGAAACTCGGCCACTTCCCACCCAACCCAACCCCAAACCTCTGAACCTAAACTTCCTCGTGATCTTGGCCTTCTATAACTTTATTTCCAAGTTTATCGCCACGAATTAATTTGATGACACTTTGATCGTGCATAAACCATTGTTAGCGCGCCTTAACTTACAAGAACATCAAGTTTCTTCAGTTTTCTATTACATAGTCATATTCACCGTAAACATGGGTGGAGTTAGAACTCTAAAATCAAAATCTAACTACGAATTTTTCTTTTTTCAAATAAGACAAAAGTGTAATATTAAATCTTCTATCTACAGTTGTTCTTTAAATTTATCGAATTACATAAAGGTACTTATATAGGCTTTTAACTCTATATTCGAGCTCAATACGAGCTATGACAATTCAAGTTGTGCTACTTATATATTGAGCCACCAAATCAATATTTTACAGAATAATTAAAACTTTTTATTACTTTACTTTCTTCTTTAATCATGTTCAATTGTTTTTTCGTCTAGTAGATTGTGTTTTCTATGAGTGGTGTCATGCATGAGAGTGCTAGATTGTCCGATAATTGGACATATTTAACAGCTCTAAACTACAATATAACAATTCAAAAAAAAAAAAAAAAAAAAAAAAAAGGAGAAGAGAGGAAAAAAAAAAATTCTGGAAGTGAGTCATTTCCAGAACAAGTATTCAAGTAAGACTGGAAGAGGGAAAACGGGTTTGGGAGAGAAGAAACCCTTAGAAAGAGTACCAAACAAGTGCCTCAATGCAACTCCGGGGATTTGTTTATTCTTGAAGGGGATTATGCTATGCGTAAAAGATTATGTAAAAAGTTAAGTAAAAATAGATTTTTTCTTTTGAAGTTATTACAATTCTGAAGCAATGTAGAGATTGAAATTCCAAGTTCATAAACGCAAGGCAAGAAAGCGTAGAAGAACTTTACTTTCTCCATTCCCATGATGAAAATTTGTCTTTCCCTTTTCCATTTCCATTTCCACTTCCACCTCATATTTTACTCGTCGAATCTTCATTTTACCCCAATTTGAACATAAGTCGCATTTTTGGGTAAAGTTCCCGAAGTCAAAAAGCCCACCTTGCAAGAAAGGCACTAAAGGAAGAGAGAAACTATAAATAGAGGAAAATGCGACGTAAGTCACGTAACCAGCACCGGAGGCGGCGATTTTCATCGGACCCCGACATAGACTTCGGTGACGAGGAAGAAGACTAAGACAACAACGAAGAAGAACGATCCGTTGCGGCTGCGCGACGGCGTTTGAGTTCAATGAATCAATTGATGACATGCCGTTCGTGCAGGAATGTGTACTATACAGGTAATATTGGAACGTGCTCGGAATGCTCTGTGAAGGCCGGCAAGATGGAGAAGGAGATCAAGCTCAAGCTCGAGACCGAGATTCGAGGACCTCAAAGCCAAGGTCAAGTTCCTCCGCCTTCTCTGCACTGGGTCTGGTGGGCTTATCGCCATTTCCAGGTCTAATACATTTGCCTTCTCTGACGTTGAATTATTAATCGTCTCTGGTCCGACTGATTCTGCCAATCCTCAGTCCGGTTTTCCCTCCGTTCCTGCCCATCGGGCTGTCCTGGTATGATACCCATTTCACCATATTTGTTAGTTTTTTGGTTTTTTGGGTGGATTTGATAATTGATATGAATATGAATGCGATACGAGAATCATTTGAACACCAGGGTAGGCTGGGCGAAGTATTTATTAAGGGATTGTTGAAGCAATTTCCAAACTTAAAGAGTAGATTGGCATTGATAAAAGAGTGATTGATTGCTCCTGCTAACTATAGCTTTTAGATGAATTGATTGCGTCATCCAAATTTACTTAACTATTTTCTATTTTGGGTTTGGTCCTGCCTCTCTTATTAGCTGTAGCTTATGGGCGAATAGTTGCATCACTCTACATTAGAATAAAATTTCAAATTACTTAACTATTTTGGATGATTTTGAAGGGAAATGAAGAGATTTGGAACATTTTAGTTTAATGTTCTTCTGGCTGTTAGTTTTAAGGTGTCTCTACACAACTAATATTTTTTTTTATTGAATATTTTCGGTACTTTTACCAATTTGAGTAAATGGACATCGGTGCAAGGCCGGGTACATCACCAAAAAAGGTTATAAATTGCTCTGGTGAAATTGTGTGCAAGCAGGACTGAAATGTATGTAGTTAAGTTCTGATTCTAAGGTGGATATGTGCGTGTTTGCTTTTGTATTTGAAAAAGCTCCATGAAGTTCTTTTATAAGACATCGATGCTTAAAATCCACTGATGCTGATTTCTGTGGAAACTTCAAACCTCAAGAAACGTTTTCAGTAAATGTTTTTCTGCCCTTGATGTGGCAAAGGTATATGTGTAAGTTAGAAGTTCAGGCTCTTCTATATTTTTGGCGGTTGACATAGATCACCACATAATTTGTACAGAGAAAGTCAATTTTTTTAGGAACATCTCATCAAAAATATGTGCCAAGGAATCCCTGAAAAAATATATGGAATTGTCAATTAAGTGTCATGAAGCTTTATGTTGACATTGCATAATGATTTTTATGATTTTATCTCCCAAACTTTTCGATCTTAGTCGATGGTCCAGTTGATAACTCTCAGCAGAAATTATAGTAAAATGAGACGTCATATAATGATGGCCGTGTACATCTCTGTCAATTATTTAGAAACTGGATTCCAAGTATCAGATATATTGGTCGGTGGAGGTGATGTAAAAAAATATTCATGGATCCGGTGATCTTTAATCTAATTGACATGTTCAAAGCCTTAAACAATGTGGTGATGAGTGGCAGCAATTTCTCATCCTTCTACTCTCTAGAAACTTTTTGCAGCCGTCGTGATATTTCTGAAAATCATTGGGGTCCTTGCATAATAACTCCCAGGAAGTATTGGGTTTGTGTTATTAGGATCGAGTTAATTGTTGTGTACTAGTATGAATTTTGATAATCTTGATTGTCATGCAGGCAAGTCGTTCTCCAGTGTTTCGGGCCATGTTCGAAAACGACATGGAAGAAAGCATCAGTGGGACCATCGAAGTCAGTGATGCATCATATGATGCCATCCGAGCTTTTGTCAATTATTTGTACACAGCCGAAGCATGCCTCGATGAGCACATGGCATGTGACCTCTTGGTGCTGGCTGAAAAATATCAAGTTACGTATCTAAAGACCTACTGTGAGAAGTTCCTGATGTCCAAACTGAACTTGGAAAACTCGCTCCCATGTTATGCTTTCGCTCTCCAGCAGGGTGCGAAATGTTTGCGCGATGCATCATTGTCATTGATAATGGACAACATGGATAAGCTTAGTAAGCTAGAAGAGTACATGGAACTTGTTGAGAAGGATCCTAGGGTGCTCGTAGAAATCTATGAAGCTCATCTTTCCAAAAGAGTTCGAACATAACCTCGTAGTTACTTTTGCCTGTTGTTAAATGATGCAATTATGTAACTGTTCAGTGTATAATCGTTGTGTGAATAATGTAATGTGGGAATTGAGGAGATGCAAATAAACGGTAATATTCAGCTGAAATTAGAAATTAAGCAAACCTTGGAAATCTGATCCAAGCATTCACTAGCATCATGGATAAATTGTGGTCCACCATCTGAAAATATACAAGTATTGCGTTGTCTCGATATCGAATTTTGGTATCTCTTTTTTCTTCGACAAGTTCATGTGAGGTATGTAATCGTACCAAACCTACAATTGCATCAGAACTATAATCCATTAGAAATAAGATGGAAACATGTCCTTTCAAAGTAGACATTAAGTATGAATTAACGGTTTTGACACGTGTTCAGGTTGTTACATTAACCCTCGTGATCATCATAATAAACTTGAAAAATAATTTCAGAAATGTAATTATTTCAAAGATTGTATAATTAAAGTTATACCTCATACCTACTTTCAGGCCATGGAATGTGAAGCTTGTAATCTTTAGGCCTGGGCACTAAACAATCCAATGCTTTACAATCTTGAGGACAATCTCTCTCTTACTTTTTTATTCTCCAATGAATTTGACCTCAGAATTTCCTCCACATTGTCCAAACAAGGAATGTACTCACTCAAACTCGAATCACAAACTCTGAATTTGTCATTATTTCCGTAATTATTTTCATTCACCACCACTCTGTATTGGACTTTCGTTGGAATCTCCAACTATGACATCCTCTGTTATGGAACCAGTCAGGTCAACTATTCCAGTCCTCCCCACCACCACCCCCGGCTTCCATGGTGGCAACGGAGGTGACGGTGGAAATTGGATTGTGCCGGTGGTGGCTGAGACTAAAGAAAGGTAGCGCTCTTGGAGTGAGGTGGTGGGGGTAGGGGTAGTAGAGGTGACATAAATAGAGAAGTAAATGGAGAGAAAGAAGGGAAAATGATAGGAGTGAAATTGCTGTGATCTTGATGCATGATGGGGGTGGTGGTGGTCATTGGTGTCCCACTGTAGCGGTTGTCGACAGCAGTAGCAGGGGAGCTTGTGAACATTGCATTCATGAAGTCTCTGTGTGAATTTTGTCTTAAGATTAGAGAATGGGGAGATGGAAACTAATTCATTTGACAGTCGGAAAATTAGAAAACAAAAAAATATTATTTGACATGAAAAATATCGCCATTACCCTCGACAAACTCTCCACGAGTTAACAAGGGTATCGGAAATTTTTATTGTAAGACATTGCAAAAATCAATTGAAGTGTAGTGTTACAAGCATATACAGTATGTGAAAAAGAAAGGCAAGAACCAAACTCTCTTAAGAAATTAGACCTCAAGGCCTCACCAACTACTCCATCTTGTTTATTTTGAAACCTCCGATCATCACTTCTTCAGATACCGAATTATCTTTATAGTCTACACTTTCAATTGTCCATCCTTTATTTTGCACGGGACCCGACACTTCATCATGCTGGATTTAAGACATTATGACAAACTGTCAAATCTTAATTTTTTCCAAATTATCATCCTGAATTAACATAGAGAAGTCATAAAACGACACAAAAATGGAATATGAACATATAGAAATAGATCATTCGACAAGAACTTTCGATTTGATACTCAATGCATGTTTGGTCTAAGCTCAAAAGGTTTACTTAACAAGTAGCAAGTTTAAATAATTTATGATTTGTGAAAGTTAGGAATAAATTGCTTAACACTAAACTAAGAGTTACGTTTAGAAATGTTACTTTTTCAACCTAAAGTATAAAAAGCAAGTCGGTCACATGTTTAGAGACAAAAAGTTACTTAAAAATGACTACATTTTTTAAGCTTTGCCAAAATGGGGCCAACATTTTTAAGCATTTAACCACGGTCTAATATATTAAGCTTACCCCTGTACCATTAGCAGCATCCATAATAAGAGCTCCATCCAAGGATAGATCCACAATGTGGCAATTTGGGGCATTTATGACCATGGCAGATTTTTGTGTAACGGAGCATTTACCATGGACTTTGCTTTTAACATCTGAAAATGTAAGCCCCCATTTCGGCTTCCAAACAATACGAGACCATACTTCCACCTCGTGTCCATTGAACACTAGGAGGGCCGGATCATCTACCTTTACATCAGTCTGTGACGGGAACATTAGGGATAGAAAGTTAGAAAAAAATTTAGTGACATGAAAAAGGAAATTGCAAATTTACAGTTCAAAGATATTGGTGGTTAACTGTCTAATAAATCCCCAAGCTAAATCGTAGCCACAGTTTGCCCAAATTCAACCGCACATTGTAAATATTAGTTCAAATCTGAGTTGTAATTTCATTTCCATTGTAATAGTTTATTCAATTGTAAAATAACTTTGATATTGGTAAACGTTTAGTATGATTTCTCGTCATTTAAACGTCTACTACTATCACTTAGGTTTTTGTTCTGAATGCTATTGTACTGCTTTTTCTTCGTCGATCATTTTAATTGTAAGGAAAGTAGTATTTCCTTTTAAAAAATGCTATTATAGAGGGTATTATTCTTTCAAACATCTTTCAAATTTTCTAGTATTTGCCCCGAACACTAGTTATTGTAATTTCTGCTTTCATCAATTGTAATTTCTAACTTTCAAGCAATCAATGATCAAGTAACTTTCAATGCATTTTAACTTTATGTTGCAAGCTTTCTACAAATTCTAATGAAATTTTCTTTCGTCTCGAAACGATCGAGAGAAGGCAGAAGATAGTATAGCGGAGCAGACTAGTACCGAACAGTGTTCCTTTGTGTCAAGAAAAAAGGCAACCCGTGAAAGTTGATATCAGAGCTGCGGCTCACGACCCTCGATAAGAAAGCGATGGATCCAATTTCATCAAACACCACAGAAGTAGTAGATGTTCAAAAGAAGACAACGAAACAGCGTGTGGATGCGCTTGATGAGACAACTACTAGGTTGTAATATGCCGTGGAGGGCTCAAGGAAAAAGTCGATGTGGCAAAGATGAAAATTCGGGAAATACACATCCAACTGGATGAAAGCCAAAGGGCTAACGCAACAAGGACTGAAGTTGTTGCTATCATACCTGATCTGTAGGATGAAATAGAAGCATTGAAAGCTTAATTACTAGTGTTTCAACGCGCAGTTGACAATGTGCAAACCACCTCACAAGAGCATATTCATAGGCTCAGAATCCCAGAACCGTATACCTACAGAGGGACACACTATGTAAAAGAAGTCGAGAACTTCTTGTTTGATATGGAATAATACTTTCTTGCGATTGCGATCAAAGACGAAGCGGGAAAGGTTTCAACAGCTACCATATATCTTGGTGAAGATGCAAAACTATGGTAGCGGACAAAATATGCTGATATTCAGGCCAACAAAGTTGGAATAGATTCTTGGGATCTTCTTAAGGAAGCGATCACATCTCATTTTTTTCCAGAAAATGTGAAATACCAGGCACGTTGGGCACTACGAGAACTGAAACATATAAACACCATCAGGGAATACGTGAAAGCCTTTTCAGGACATATACTGAATATTCGAGATATGTCGAAAAAGAATAAGATATTCATCTTCATGGAATGGTTGAAATCGTGGACACGCACGGAGCTTCAAACAAGTTGCTGATTTGAGTGCGGTCATAAGAGCTACCGAATGTTTAAGTGACTATCAACTGGAATCGAGAAAAGATTGACCTTCGAGGAATAGCCAAGCTATTGGAGGTGGAAACAAGTCTTACAGACTCAACTCAAACTTAAACGGGAGAAAGCGTTACTCTCAGAACAAGGGAAGAGCCTATCAAGGCACCTGTCAGAGTAACTTGCAGGGAAACTATCAAAACAATCGTCAAGGAAATGATAACGGCAGCACCAGAAGTAACTGGAATAAAGAAAAATCAACGGAGGGCAGATTTGATACCACTCCTAAATTGATATGCTTTTTATCCAAGTATGCAACTTTCATCGCAGCACCCAAGTATGTATCAACCAAAGAGACAACTCAACTCTTCTTCGAACATATTGTCAAATACTGGGACTGCCAAAGGACATCGTCAGTGATCGGGATCCTCGATTTACTGGTATATTTTGGACCGAGTTGTTCAAATTTCTTGGTTCAACTTTGAGCATGAGCTCTTGTTTTCACCCACAATCTGACAAACAAACGGAGTACTTCAATTCTATGCTGGAAGAATATCTTCGACACTTTATCTCTACTTTGTAGAAAAATTAGGTGAAACTTGTGGATGCGGCTCATATGTGTTTCAATGCCCCAAAAGAGCTCTTCCACCAATAAGAGTCCTTTTGAGATTGCTACTGGCCAGTAACCGTTATTCCCTCATACTGTGCATATCGATCAAAGTACTAAGTTTCCTCAAGCAAAAAACTTCTCTCAAAAGTGAAAACGAAACATTGAAATTGCTAGGAGCTATATTGAGAAAGCTTAAAAATGGTACAAAAAGTCTGCAGATCTAAGGCGTCATTTTCTTGAATTTAATTGTTATAAATCGATAAGAGGGAAAGACTCAAGATTGGTCCCAAAATATATTGGATTATTATCCATCATGAAGAAGATTGGAAGAGTGGCATACAGAGTTGCACTCCATTCATGGTGCAAAATCCACAAGGTTCTTCATGTTAGCATACTCCAACCATACTTTGTCGACAAGGAGGATGCATCTAGAAATGAACCAATGCAACCTGTATTTGAATTGAAAAGAGTCGGAAAGAAGGTTGCTGGAGAGATGCTTGACCATCGAACAATTCGAGCTTCTAGGAAATATCATCAAGAGTCTTTGGTCTAATGAAGCGGATGCAGCAATGAGGAGAATACTTGGAAAAGTGAAAAAGACCTTGAAACCTTCAAACCATTAATTAAAGCGTACTATTCATTGAGAGCTCCGAGGATGTCACCAAAACAAATGAGGGAGAATGTCAAGGACTGCAGCTTTACTTAAGCCCCTTGACCCAATCACAGCCACAGTTTACCCAACTTTGACCACACATTGTAAATATTAGTTCAAATTTGAGTTGTAATTTCCTTTCCGTTGTAATAGTTTATTTAATTGTAAAATAGCTCTGATATTGGTAAACATTTAGTATGACTCCTCGTCATTTAAACGTCTACTCCTATCACTTAGGTTTTTGTTCTAAATGCTATTATATGGAGTATTAGTCTTTCAAACATCTTTCAAGCTTTCTAGTATTTGCCCCTGCACTAGCCATTATAATTTTCTACTTCATCAATTGTAATTTCTAGATTTCAAGCAATCAACGATCAAGTTACTTTCAATGCATTTCAATTTTATGTTGCAAGCTTTCTACAAATTGTAATCAAATTTTCTTTCATCCTGAAACGATCGAGAGAAGGCAGAAAGTAGTCTAGTGGGACAGACCACTGCCGCACAGTGTCCCTTTTTATGTCAAGAATGAAGGCAAACCGTGAAACCAGGGTTGTGTTTGGAAGAAAATTGAATAGCTCTAGACAACATTAAAGCATGAAAAGAAGCAAAAATCTTCATCTCTAGTTTTGTTTAATCCTACATATCAAACATGCATCATGGGTTTTCTGAAACCGGGTTTTATGGAAAATGGCAATTATCTTAATCCAATAACAAAAAAGAGTTGAATAATGCACACACAAACATGGCAAGTTACCAAAGCCAATGGTGGTACAAAAGCTTGAATACATATCGAGACAGTGTTTCTAATATACTAACATCTTTCTATTCGTCTTTTATATTTTATGACAACACCAAAAGGAGTATGATGTGTGAGTGTGCGCGCGTGCATGCATGCGTACATTTGTCTGTAGCATAGATGTGTTATGATTAAACAATGCAACCTATGAACCTTAGTTCATTAATATGAGCAAAGGTCAATATGGATAAAAAAATCAAAATGGTCGATGTCGTCGGATGCCGATTGGGAAGAGCTCAAGGTGTGAGCAATAGGTACAATTCGACTCTGTTTGGCAGACAAGATCATGTATCACGTCATGGATGTTGAATCTCCAATAGAAGTTTGATCGAAATCAGAGAGTCGTTATATGTCAAAATCTCTCACGAATAAGCTACATTTGAAGCAGTGGTTGTACGGGGTCAAAATGCTGGAAGGTACAGATCTAATTCAACACACAAATGTATTTAATCAAATAATCAGTGATTTGTTGCGACTTAAAATCAAGTTCGATGATGAAGACAAGGCAATGATATCGTTGTGCTCTCTTCCTCCCTCGTGCGACCACATGTGACCACATTGATGTGGGGGTAAAGAGACTCTAGAATTGGACGAATCACATCAACCCTGTTGGCCTACAACTAGAGAAAAATGTGTATTGGTGAAAGTTCACATGGTAAAGGGTTGATCATGAAGGGTCTTCAGATTGTAGAAAGCAGAAGTAGATAACCAGACATGTGAAAAATTAAGTATCTCAAAATAGATAATGGTACAGAGTACACGGATTCACAGTTTTTGAAATTCTGCGAAGAACATGTTATTCAATGATACTATATAGTTCGCAAGACACCGTAGCGGAATAGTGTAGCGAAGAGGATAAACAAAATAATTGCAAAATGAGCAAAATGTTTGAGGTTGGATGCAGGGTTTCCGAAGAGTTTTTGAGCAAAAGCTATGAACATGGCATGTTATGTTATGTCATAAACAGATCACCACGCGAAAGTTGCAAATGAAGTTTGGACAGGTAATGAAGTTGACTATTCCAGATTGAGAGTATTTTGGTGTTCGGCTTATGTACATGTATCTAGTGATCAGAGATCCAAGCTTGACCCAAAATCAAGAAAAAAGTACTTTTTTGGGCTATGTGAAAGGTGTAAAAGTGTACAAGTTCTGAGATCCAGAGGCAAAGAAGATGGTGATCGGTAGAGATACAGTCTTTGATGAAGCGTTGTGCTTAAAGAGCATTCAGATGAAGATAAGCACAGTTCATGAGAGAGCAGCAACAAAAGCTAAGTAGTGTAGGTAGAGCTAAATAATTTTGACACGAAAATTAATACTCAGGGGGGGAGCGGTTCTAGCTCAGAAGATGAACGGTATTATAATATTGCCACAGATAGATCACGTCGCACAATCAGGCCATCGATGAAGTATGGATTCGAGCATTCAGTTTCTTGTGCACTCATTACCAGCAATAGCGATCCTATAACTTTTCAGGATGCCATTGGTAGTCGGGAGAAAGTAAATGGATAGAGGTGACAGATGAAATTAAGTCATTGCATAAAATGATATATAGGATCTGGTGGAGCCAGAGAGGAAGAAATCGATAGGATGTAAATAAGTGTACAGAAAGAAAGAAGTAATATCAAAAAAGGAAGGAGAAAGATACAACACTCGGTTAGTAGCTAAGGGATACTCACAGAGGAAAGGAGTAGATTATGATGAGATTTTCTTTCCTATTGTCAGACATACTTCCATCAGAATTGTCTTGACAATGGTGGCTAGTTTTGACTTGGAGCTAGATTAAATGGATGTGAAGATCGCTTTTCTTCATAGTGATTTGGAGGAGAAAATTTTCATGGAGCAGCCAGAGAAGTTCTTGGAACCAGAAATAAGAATCTTGTGTGTATACTGAAGAAATCTTTATATGGACTTAAGCAATCTCCACGACAATGGTACAAGAAGCTCAACTCTCACATGATTTAGATTGGTTATATTCGCTGTGAATATGATTGTTGTGTTTACTAGAGAGTTCTTGAAGATTATTTATACATTTTATCGATGTTGTATGTGGATGACATGTTAATTGCTGCTAAGAATATGAATGAGGTAGACAAATTGAAGTCTTTGTTGAGCAGTAAGTTTGACATGAAAAAACTGAGACTAGCTAAGAAGATTCTTGACATGGAGATCAACAGAGATAGGAAGGCCATAAAATTATTGGTATCTCAGAAAAATTATTTGGAGAAAGTGTTGGAGAGGCTTAGCATGTCCGATGCAAAACTAGTGGGTACACCATTGCCAAATCACTTCAGATTGTTTAGTAATTAGTATTCTAAGAATGAATAAGAAATTGCAAAGATGTCAAAGGTGTCTTATGCCAGTGTAGTGGGATGTTTGATATATGCAATGGTGTGTACTAAACCAGATTTAGTACATGCAATCAATATGGCGAGCAAGAAAATGTCTAATCCCGACAGATAGCATTGAAGAGCTGTATAGTAGATCTTCAGGTACTTGAGAGGTACAATGGAGTGTGGAATCATGTTTGACAGACAACATGATGATGTTTCGGTCAAGGATACGTAGATGCAGATTATGCAGGCGACTTGGATGACAGAAAGCCCCGCTTCGCTCCTTGTGATGATTTCTCTATTTTACTTCTCTATTATTTTGCGCTTAAAATTCAACAACTTTTACAAAACCTCCATATGTTCCAATGTGGGAAAACTAAATAAAAAAAAAGGATGGACCCCAAAAACTCACTTGCTTGAAAAGCTCGCGCTTATCGTCATCATCGATGCAGGCACGGGCAAATGTTCGAACAATTGGTTCTGGCCCATTTCCAGCAGGATCTTCGCCAACTCCACCAATATATACATATTCAATTGTATCTAAATTTCAATAACAGTAATTCAATTGTGTATTTGCGTACTATATGGTTTGTACACACCTGTTCGGAGAGATTAGAGATAGGTTCTTGAGGAGGTTGGGAGCGGCGGCAGCCGAATCATCGCCGTCATCGATGTGAAGTTTTGACAGGCTGTCGACGATTGAGATTGCCATGAGAGACTTCCGATTAAATCGAAAAAAATGAATAGAGATCTGATGATATATATGAGCGTCAATAGTAACCAGAAGAAACGGTGGGAACTGGGAAAAAGGAGTCTCTTCATTTGCTCAAAATGTATTTTCTCCAAAAAAAAAAAAAATTTGAAATAATTGTTTTCATGAATAAAAATTTAAAATTAAAGCGAACAATTAATTTTAATCACCCATTTAATCGGATTCACAAATTTTATCAATTTTTAACCTTATTTTTTATCAAATTTTTTTTATGAAAATCTACTAAAATCAACACAGTTGTTTTTTGTTAGATCTCTAACTTGTACCATGACGTGACTCGTTATATAGAACACATGTCAAATGTGCGTAAGATAATTTTTCATTTGAAAATGAATGTAATTATATATAAAATTTTGAAAGTCAAGAAGCCCTAGTTAACGAACGGGTTGATTTTGGATTGAATCGACTAGAATCCTCTCCTGCATGAACTCAGCACCTTCGATTGATCTAGAACCGCCCTTGCTTGTAGCTTCATTTTGCTTTGGTTTTCTCCAATTGATCACCTCTATCTCTATTCTAGAGGAGCTCACTTCGATTCAATATACCTGTGGTGGCTCCCTTCGCCTAGAGTCGTTTAGAATGAAAAGAAAGCTCACTCAACTCTACTTATTCAATGACTAAACTCAATGGCTGTTCAAGGAACTCCAAACACCCCCCCACCCACCCCCACCCCCACCCCCACCCCACACAAACAGTTCTTTGATCTGAATTTCAAGTATATGCAATTCGGTTAATTCAGCCCATGAATTTTTATATTTTCTATATATTGATTTGATCTTCTAATCCTTGACACTTTATATTTTAGATTATCGTCCGATTCAATTTTTTAAGGATGTTTACTTATCCACGTAAAAGAAGAAAAAGTTCAAAAATAAATAAATAAAAGAGTGGGATATTGATATTGGCGTCGATACAAATCCATATTTTATTGTCTTTCTTTTTGTACAAGGAACCACGAAGGTTTCGTCCGGGGAATATGCCATTCCCATTGAGATTTCTGCATCACATTTTGTAGTCCATTAATGAGGAAGATTGCCTATTTACAAGTGATTTGAATCAATAGTTAGCTGAAAATTAGCTGCTTAGATGTATCCTTAGTAAGGTAAAGTTGTCATGTGTCGTCATTCGTTAATCATATTAGGTAGTAGCTTACTGATACTTGTAACAATTCAGTCCATTTAGTATGATATTGTTCGCTTCTTACCTATCATACACAGTTTTGTTATTGAGTTTTCACCTTAAAAACCTTTTCTTTTTATAAACACATCAACACAGGCTCAGCAGGTTTTTAAGTTCCACCAAGAAAGGCTTATAAGGGTATAAAATAAAATTCACAAGAACAAAAGGAAGAGGGATATAAATCTAACCTTCCAAAAGCAAAACGATGCAACATATGAAAGAATGAAATAAATTAGGAAGTACTACTTTCTACACACACACGCAAAAGAAGAAAAAGAAAGAAAGAAAGAGATAAAGGAAAAAAACAAAAAACAAACTAACGTCATCTAATACTATAATGTTCATATCTATGGTCCTCCACCCATAGTGATACAATGAACGGCCATATACTAGTCTACTTTTACCCAGACCCGATAACCCAGATCGTCAAGCAAGTAAAATCAAATCCAAGATAGCTCATAAATCATAACACAGTCTCCAAAATAAGACAGTTTCCATATAATGACAAAAAAGCCCTAATGCAGTGTCCATCCTGATCGCGAATAATGCCTCCACCACTAGCAAAATCATCATCGATGCATTCATCGGTGTTGATCTTGTAAGATCCCACTAATGGATTACGTCATAGAACTAGTACAGGGGGTGATGTGGGAGGCAAAGAAAGAAATGCCAAAAAGTGAGGAGATAGTCAAGTCCCCACACCAATGAACAGACCCAAATAAACTATCCATGTGGAGAAGTCAAATTATGTGATAAAACTCTTCAAATGATCCGTCTAGGCTCATGCGTATCTCTTTATGCTTCGCATCATTCCTCTCCATTCATAAGAATCAAAATATCAACGGAAGAACAATAATTTGAATGTGTCCCTTCTGGACCCAAGTAACTTTATATGGAATTGAGATTTAACAATCTCACTTGATTTCATAGCTACCTAAAAAAAATTTCCGAAATGATACCATACTTGATGAGAAATGGTGTTGCCTATGAATTCAGCCTAAAGACCTGATTACTTTATACTTAAATGCCATCACGGTTTGGTAACCGCATGCGAGGTAGGATTGAACATCTTTCACTCAATTGGCCTTTTCATGCCTCAATGTGGCTGCCACATGAGGCAATAAAGAACCATTTCTAAATGGTACGGGGGACTTTGAGTGAAAATTCCAAGAACAAAATTGTGTCGATTAGATTTGAAGTGGACAATATCCGATTAAAAGTTCAGAATCCGTAAGATCAATTGGTCCGATCTACCGTTTGTCGCTTCTTATTATTTTGAGGGTAATTATCATTTATATATTTTGAAACACAAGGAAATTGTATAGATTTTTCAAATCAATTTCAAAACTTTTTTGGTTGACTTCTAAAAATATTACATTACAGTATACATTACATATAAATTTACAAAACAAGTAAAAAATTTTGAAAAAAAAAAATGTATTTTTACTAGTTT
>CM032638.1:29145056-29184892 GCA_019097785.1 Fraxinus excelsior
GTTTGAATAACTTGATTTTTTTTTCTATTTTGAAGAATTTTATTTTATCTTGGAAATTGGTTCCAGACAAAAGTGCAAGATGTAAACTAAGAATTGGAGAAAGATTGTGAAGTTCTTAAAAATCTGTGAAGCAACACATGATTATATACAAATTGAGGAATATTGTCTATATATTTTGTCTCCAATCTGTTATGAAGGCCCAGTTTGTAGTTGAAACTTTAGTTCTTGGTAAATTTAATATCGAACATCCAGCAGAACACGAGTAACCTTTTGAAATATTGTTTAGTTCTTGAGCAGGGAAAAACTAAGATGATGAATTGAAACATCTTAATTGTTAGCACCGCGCAGCTCGAAGGCATGGACACTCCCTCTTTTTTTTAAGTACTAACACTATATAAACTCATAGCAAAAAGGAAAAAAAAAAAGTACAAAGGAAAAAAAAACCATCTTAATTGTTAGAGAATTTTGCATAAAATCGAAATATACGAGTACTACTCACATTACATAAGAACATTACAGGAAATATAAATTTGGAAGTACTACTTCCACATAGAAAATTAGTCTATTCTATTAACTTATCACAACATAGACCACAATAAGAGGCATACGACACACATGAAACAAAAACCCTATACAACAACCTACATATGCAATCTAGAAAATACAAGGCTAATTGGCGCAAAACGTCCCTAACTTTGAAGGTTTTTATGGAAAACGTTCATACCTTTCGTTTTTTAGCGCATAACGTCCCTACCTTTCACATTCTTTGCGTTGAACGTCCTTTTTACCAATTTTTAACATAAAATGACCATTATACCCTCCTATATAAATAAAATAAAAAATAAAATAACGAAGAAAGGTTGTGGCGGTGGAGAAGAGTAGATGTGGTCATCTGATGGTGGAGGTGGTGGAGGGAGGTGGACGAGAAGAGAGAGTATGTTTTTGTTATTTTTAATATTTTCATAAGTTTTGGACTGATTTACATTTTTTAAAAAGTTTAGGAGCATATTGCAATTTATTCTTTATTTTTCTTTTCTTTTTTGTTTTATTTACATATGAGGATATATTGGTCATTTTATATTAAAAATTGGTGAAAATAACATTCAGCAAAAAAAATGTGAAAGGTAGGGACGTTCTACGCCAAAAAATGAAAGATAATGACGTTTTCCACAAAACCTTCAAAGGTATGGACGTTTTGCGCCAATTACCCAAAATACAACATATGATACTCGGATTCGGGTACGGTTATCGGGTACTTGTACGTATTTTAATTGTCGGATATTCTATTTTCTAAAATATATGATACGAGGATATGACTAAAAAGAGTCCAAATTTTACGTCTTTTAAACTTCAATTTTCTCACTAACTGAAAATATCATTTTCAATAGGCCAAAATCAATCATTCACAAAAGAAGGGAATACGCATTGAATAAGGAGTTAAGATGAATAAAATAGAGTTCTGAGGTTTAGTTTCGATTATGGGATGACTAATTATTATATAAAATAAAAAATGAAGGGTTTGATTGCAATTTAGATTTAATGGAGCACTATATAGAATCTGTTTTCATTTTATGCAAACATAACCCTAACCGATACAAATGGAGAAAGAAGGAAAAAAAATGGAAATAAAAAAGAAAGAAGAAGAATGGAAAACCTAGTGTTTGACACCTTTCTTCAACCTCTCAACGGCGACTCTAGATTTACATATAGGAAAAAGGGGAAAGAAGAAGAAGAAAGAAACAAAAACGACGAAGCATCTAGTTGAAATTTGGAAGACTCGACACATATCTCATACACTTACTCGGACATGGGTAATCCAACTAATTTGAGAGTCCGAACATTAGATAATACAACACATACTCACTAGATATGTTTTACATTTTTTTGAGAGGTTAGGTAGGTGTTTTAGTTGATTTGATGTAATTATTCCAATATTTATTGTACACTCAGATTCCGACGTTTATAAACAACCAAGAGAAGAAGCGCAATGACAATGCAAGAATTATCCATTCTATCTTAGCATACACATGTAAGTTCCATCCTAGCTCATTGGTTTTCTTTTGTAAATGTTGCATGGTATCCTTTTACAACTTCTTTGTTATGCATTTTCATTTTTCGATGTATGCTTTATTATTTAATGAATCAAATATTTTTTACTCTCATAAACCTACAATCTTTATGTATGTCAAACGTTTCTATTATCATGTACTGTCATGTTCTGCATACACGTGATATTTTTAATTTTATTTTTGGTGAGTTTCTTTGTCAGCTTTTGAAATAATTACTTTGTTATATGGAGCATTGGCGAGACAATAATATGCTCCCAAGACTCTTGAATAATCCAATAAATCTTAAACTATTTTTTTAACATCTACAATTTCTACACTAATAAAAACACAATGAATACAAAATTCGTGCAACGCACATGTCAACGACTACTTAATAAGAACGGATAGACTTCATGTGCATTTATAGACAAAAATCTGACTTACGGGCAATTGCAATTTTGTTCAGATTCCTGATTTATTTTCATATTCGCCTCGAGGTCTTTATTTAGTCCTTGTTTGGTTTTTCTCTAAATCAAGTTTTTAGTAGATTTTGATTAAACAAAATTAATGAAATGTATGGTTGAAAGTTGATAAAAATTAAAAGTCTCGTGAAGTATGTATTTAAAATTAATTATTGATTTCGACTTAAATTTTTATCAGTTTTTTTAGTTAATTCAAACATGGCCTAGAAAATATGAAGAAGAATAGAAATAAAAATAGAAATAGAAATAGAGAAAGATATAAAATATTTATGTGAATAGAAGAGAAACCACGGGCTTTGAAGACGGATATGCACCTATTATGTGAAATTTGGCTATAGTGAAACCCCTCTCTCTCACATTCCGAATTCGTAGCTCTTTTCTTCTTTCCTTTTCCTTCTTCTAATTTTTGTTCTATGTGAGACTACGACACAAGTAGTTCCAAAAAATCGCAACATGTTTAAAGATATCAACTTAATTCACAACATGTTTAAATATATTGACTTAATATAGAAATATTTCTCAAGGAACCTTTATTTTAATATAACTTATAATACACCAAAGAATTTGAGCTCTTTCACTACTAGATAGGACGAGAACGATAAAAGTTGAATAGCGATCCTATTAGTGAAGCAAAATCAATAAAAATAACGGATTAACTTTCACTCCGAGGTCCCTTGACATGTCATTGGCCAAAACACGTTGTCATTCTCCTTGTACATTGTTTGCTTGCAACGAGCTAACTGGTTTCTGCGCGGACTGGTTGACGTGTTGTTGATAGAGAGCTTCCATTTTCTTGTAGAAATCCATGTTCATTGATTGCTAGAACAAAGAGTAAGACTCAATAATCAACGAAAAGAGAGCATTCAAAACGTTCTATAAAAATAATAGACAATTTACTCACTTACTTGAGCTAGAAATGCGCAGTATGCATCGTTAAAAGGAAGTGAAGTGTTGGAGGGAGTCGGAGGGGGGATCGTCTGAGGCATAGCGAAGGGAGGTGGTGGCACAAACGGTGGAGCAGCTCCCGAAAGAGGAGGTGAATGGATATAGGAAGGAAGCAATTGAGGCATAGTTCGAGCCATATTATTCATCCCGAGCATTCCCATTCCCATTCCCATTCCCATACGTGCCAAGAGAGACATTTGTAGATGTTGCTGGATTCCTAAAGGCATCATCATTTGTGGAATATTGGTTCTTGCACTCATCATTTGAACTTGTGCTTGAAGTTGTTTTAAGTATGTAATCACCTCATCAAGCATTGATGCTTTATCAGTCTGCATATATAATGAGACGCTCACGTAAAAACATTAATCAAGATGCACGTCCCCCCAAGCATAATTTTGTAACGATCATGGACTTCCTCCATCTTTCTCCTTTTCGTTCATTTGGCTTAGGGGCTATTTACGTGCAGACTACTCATCCGTACTGTCCACTGATGGTTGTGCCCCTAAGCTAGGGGGAAGTCCATGGTCGTTATAAATTTATTCTTTTCACCAAAAGTCTGACATGTGAAACTTCATAAGTTACTTACCTTACTTGCATTGGGCACCAATTTTTGAAGAGCCTTCATCTTCTGATTGATCCTATCTCTACGTCTCTACACAAATACATCATATTTTTATCAGTGGTTTTAAAGAGAATTTTTTTAATATTAATCTTTTCGTGATGATGCTAACCCCTCTCCCCACCCCTTTAAAAGAAGAGTTGACACTTTTGTGAAGCGAAACCTTTGCGGAAATGTTTGGTACATGGTATTGAATAGTTGAGATCATACCCGTTCTGACTGATTATGTGTGGCAGCAGCTCGACTATGTTTTCCTGATGATTGCGATTGAGTAGCTTCCCAGTTGTTCCCACGTTCTTCATCCTGTTTTTCCTGCCATAATTTACTACAATTAAAGCAGGCTGAGAGAATAACTCGAAAAAAGAATGAAGATCTGTTTATTGTCTTTTTCCATTGCTTAGATTACTATATTTTCTCTTATTATTTCTTTGTTTAGATTTGACTTACGGGCGCTATATGTAAAAGCCGAAAGACTTGTAACTGTGAAAAGATTAGAATATCTAGTCAAGGAAGGCGATAGATCACTATAATCGGGGTCATGTGAGTGAAAGCTCTGAGACTAGTTCCTACAGAGATTCCCCTAGTCTCCTAATGGTAAAAGTGGAGTTTGCGTGGCTAAAGTGAAGATTCGGAGAGTCCAGAAAATTCCGGCATATAAGTAGGATTGGACCAGACTAGCTGTAAGAAAATAAAGCTACAATTTTGTTAATTGTGTTGTTTAGTCGTGTTCAACGCTGTGTAACCAAAACATGCTTCAAGATTAGTATATGTTCATCCTACAAAATCAAGATTTTTTCTAACCGAGCAAGCTTGAAAAGCTGAATCTTCATCTCCATTTCTTGTACTCTTGAAGCTTTGAGGGGGTTCACAAGAAGCCCACGTCATCATAGTTGTATCAGTATCCATACAAAAGGTTGCACTTGCACTAGCACATCCACTGGCTTCTCCCCCTTGATCTTCCTCAAAATACCTTCTACAATTTTGTTCCGAATCTGATCTTGTCCTTTTCTTCCCTAAACCTGCCGGGCGGACATGGCAAGTCGAAGATGCAGCCATATGGCCTGAGCTTTTGCTCCATTTTCCACCAGAAGACGCAGCTATCGAACTTAAATTTGCCTCCTTTTGTTTCAACTGCATGTCAACTGATGAACTCTTAGGCCATTTTCCACCGCATGGTGCAGCTGCAGCCAATGAGCTCAAATTTGCCTCGTTCTTATTAGGCCTATCACGTGTGGCTTGATCAACTATACATTCTAACGTATCACCACCGGTCCTAGCCCGAACAGGAGACGGAACCATGCCACCAAGATCATGCATAGCTAACTGTCCATTTTCCCATGTTAACTCTGCTACTTCGTAACTAGACCTGAACTCCAACATACACAAAAATTAGTTTTTTGTTTACTCCCAGATTGTGGGATGACGGATAAAGCAGACTATGAAACATATAATTGATAAGAAACATAGGATTCATGGGAAATTATAGGAAAAGTACAGTGCATACATAGGGACGCGATCACGTGATGTCTTCCCATCTTCTTCTACTTGTTCTTGTCTTTGGTGCCTTTGATTCCAATTGGGTACTATACAATGATTCATAATGTCTCAGAGACTATTTCTTCTCTCTCTACAAATGAACATGAACTGAGGAAGATTTATATTCTGTTTACTGTAAATTTCTGGTCCCGTTAGAGCATCACTTTCAATTGATAGAGTTTTGTCACAAAACAAGTGGTGACAAGGGAGTATAAGAGAATATAGGATTAGTTTAGAATCCTTTTTGCCTTGGGGTAAATTTCAACTGCTCATTGTACTTCCAATGAAATCTTAATTGAATTGCGGAGTCACTATATATGTTACATTTCGTTACGTATTGTTGCTCAAACTGGCGGAATTTGCTTATTTTCCAGTCGTATTATAACTGATCTTCCACATAAGCACTAGACGGAACCCTAGAAGTGAAAATGGTAAAATGGTGCTATGATCATGTTAGATTAAAAGGGAAGAATGCATGTTCTTCCTTTTCTTAAGCAGTGGTAGTTGGCATATCACTTGGTAGTTACAAGAAAGATTCGTTGCTTTTTGGCTACAATTCAACAATTTTTATCAATTTGGATACGATGGGTAATAGTTTTGAAATTTGACTAAAAGTTGAAGTCCAGTGCCTTAACTGAAACTAAATTGAAGTTGAGTGATCCAATTGAAACAAATTAAAATCTAATAACCCAATTGAGAGTTTGTTGAAAGTTCAATGACCGTAGATGAAATTAATTTCACTCCTTTTTCACATCATCTTATGTTGACTTTCAAAAAACATCGCGGCATGAACAAAAAGAAAAAAGTCACTTAAAATTAGCTTTTACACTTGGTGAAAAATGAAATCTTAAGTATGCAGTTTCATTTTGGTATTACTTTCATGTTGCTTATAATACTGGGAAATGTTCTTTATTCGTTCTATTATTACTATGAGTTTATAACACGTTAAAAGTTGTATACTCAAATCTTGTTCTCATCCATTTATTAAAGTTGATCGATCGTTTTTGGGTATTGAAAAAAAGGTGATCGAACAAAAAAATTTAGAAGATGATTCGTCTAAATTTTAGAAAAGATCAACTAAAAGTGAAAAAAATGGAAAAAAAAAAAAAAAAAGACTTAGCCGGTGGCAGAATATATAGCAGCCCCACACGAGAATAGAAGCTAGGGGCCGCCTACCTAACAAGTGGGAAACAACTGGTTCATAGTGAAGGAGAGGAAGGACAATAAATGAAACCAGATATGACTGCTAGATCATCACGTACATCTTGTAAGGACCATACATTGATCCCCATTTATCTTTGAAAGACCAATGAAAATTCATATCTTCACCCAATATTCAAACTCCAAGGAAATTTTCTCGACAGTAGCGTTATGGATTAGATGCTTAATCCTGTAATTATAGAGAGCAATAGTAATATAAAATGAAAGCAACAAAAATCGCTATTTGGTGATAGTTAGTGGTGCCAATAATTCCTTAGGTCAATCAAAATCTCCTAGTGGTGCGGTTGACCTCCTTTTAAGATTGAGCAGTCCTTGGCAATGGGCTCGCCATCCTTCTTGATGGGTTGGTCGACGTGACCATGCCTCTTTTCGGGCTTGGTTGAATGGCCTTCATGACCTATGAGGCCGCCTCTGGCTTTTTGGGCACTGACAATCGAGGCCTCTTCGGCCTTCTACAACTTTTGTGACTTAGACCTAGTAAAAGTTTTTTGTTGAATCATGGCGGCCTATAAAACGCTTGTACATAATGCTAGCATCATTTACAATGTTGTATACTCTCTACCCAAAAAATGAAAAAGAGATTCACTCTTTATGTAGGAAGGAAAAATTAAATCCGCGCCAAATTTACTAATCTTCCACATTTATGTAACCTCGTAGAGCTACCAAATGCTATGATTGATTGACTAGAACAAAAGTTGGTACAATTTTGAACAACCATTTGCAAGGCACCACTCACATGAATTTGATTCAAACTATAAACCTTTCTCGCCTAAAACAAGTACTCACCTATCAAACTTGCTAATCTCGACCGGCCAAACAACCTTGGAGTTATGGGTCACTTTATTGTGAGCCGAGTTGCGTTCATGTCACTCATATTCAATTTGGTGCAATTAGATCACTTAACTTCAATTTGCTTGTAAATCTGATCATTGTCTTCAATTTGATACAATCAAGTTGCCAAATTTCGACTTCCTTACAAATTTGGTCATTGTGTCCTCTACTCGTCAGCTTAACTTATGTAACATGTTGACATGGACGAAAAAATTAATGGATGGTTGACGTTCACCTCACACAACAGTAGACATCAACCTTCTATAAATTATACTTTTTAAATTCATAAAAGCACATTTTTACATGCTATTTATCAATTGAATTAATATCCAGATCAACATATTATGTTAATTAAACTTATTACAATGGACAAAATGACTAGATTTGCAAGAAAAAATCAAAGTTGGATTACCAGATTATATCAACCTAAATATGAGTGACCAGATTTGCAAGAAATTGAAAGTTTGGTGACCTAATTGCATCAAATTAAAGAAGAGTGATCCCCATATAACTTTTCTAAAAATTGAGTGACCTATAATGCATTTAATCCTCCTAATATCTAAATATCATAACCAAAACCATCCTCATCGTGCAGAAAACCTCTATGCCTTTCAAGTATTCGACATAGTGTAAATGATAACACATTGCATAAGCTTGCAATGACGTGATTGTCAAATGATCCAATGTCTACTCGATCGAGTGAATCTAAACTTAAGCGAAAATAGTCCTAGCCTTCAACAATTAATAGGATATAAACATTAAGCCGTTGTTTAAGTCCCATTTGGGGGGGTGGGGTGGGGGAGAGGGAGTACATTTGAATAGTAATTTTTTGGAAAATGTGTTATTAAAAAGTAAGAAAAAATTTCGATTTATGTATAAAATTATTTTATCGGAGAATGTATAGTTGAAAATGAATTTTGAGAAAATAGAACTTCTGAAAAAATAGAGCTCAAAACAATTTTGAATAACCAAATTGTTTAAGATGGCCCAAATTTGAGATGACTAAGCCATGACATCCCTTTATTTGAGTGTTTCGAACCTATCCAACTAACCTAAAATTATTTAAGTTCAGCACAACCCATTTTCTGGGCAGGCCAACATCAGACCTACCAACACACAAATTTTTTTAACATTATAATTTGATCAAACATCAATTTTATTTTAATATTCTGTAAGATCCACAACTTTTACCTACTTTTTATCTACATTACTCATAGATCATGGTTGGGCGTGGGTTGTGTTGGATTGGTTTTGAGTTCAACCCAAACCCAACCCAACATGTTTGATTTGATAATAATTCAAACCGAAACCAACTCATTCACGGTTCAAACTCAACCCAATGCAAACCGACTAAACTTGAGTTGGTTTGTGTTGGGTTGATTGGTTTGAACTTGAGTCCAATTCAAGTTGGGCCCAGTTATTATTTTGTTGGACAATTTTTTTATGGGCCCAATGATTGAGACTTTTGTTCATGTGAAAATTACATAATTCCCTACTTTTCAAAACTTAAATTCTAAAATCAGATATGATGTTTATTTTTTCTAAAATTAGATATCTTAATATATAGATACAGATTTTTTTATCTTTAATTAAATATTAATAATAATATTATAAAAATTAATTTATACCCCACCCCCACCCCCCATTTTAAATCCCTTAATTCACGTATGTCACTACTGGAAGAACAGTAAATCCGGTAATGAAGGTGAACGTGAAGGCGGAGGCGGTGGATCTCGAGCCAGAGAAGGACGATCTGATGGCCACTCTCTATCTCTATCTCCGTCTCCGTCTCTCACTACTCTCCATCTCCATCATTGGAGACCACCATTTCCAAATCCGCCTTCTACGCCACCTTCCCCTCCCTCCCGTTTCACCACCACAGCAACGTTGCGAATCCGACAGTAGCGCGAGGCTGCTCTGCCGGCTTCAGTGGTGGTTTTTGGCGTTTTGTTGGTGGTGATTTGTGATATTGGCTGTAGCAGCGAGATGTTGGTGTTGGTGTTGATGGCGGCGCTGCTTGGTATTTTTCCTTTTTCTGTGTGCACATTGGTGGGTGCGATGTGGTTGGTCTGTAAATTAGTGGGGTTGAAAATGGTGGACTATAAGCATGTGAAGTGTTGTGATGTAGACTATAAACATGTGAAGTGTTGTTTTGTCGTGTTCTGGGTCGTAGTGTGCCAGCGAGGAATAGAGGCAGTCGATGATGGTGAATATGTGGTGCATGCGGTGTTATTTAGGTTTTGGAAATGATGAAGTTGATGGGAGGTTATTGAGTTTTTGGGATCTTGGTGCGGTGCATGGCGGAGCTTGCGGTTGGTTGTGGATAGAGTTGTCGACGACATACGTGGGTTGTGAATATAAGGAGTGGTAGTATGTGTGTGTGTGTGTGTGTGTGTTGCAGGTGTGGTGCTGGGAGATTGGTGGTGGTAAGGGCGGTTTTGTAGTGGTGATGGAGGTGACTAGTGATGGTGTGGGTTCAGATCTAGTTGACAGTGGTGATAGTGATGCTGTTGGTGGGTGTTGTGTTGTTATTGGCGGCGGCGGCGAGATGGGATGAAGAGTGCTTGTGACCAATTGTTAGTGGGTGTTGTATTGTTATTGTTGGTAACATCGACGGAGTAGGGTTAGGGCATGTATGACGGTGGTGGTGGTGGTGGTGGTGAGGTGTTGTTGTATAGTCTCTGTGACCAATGTTGTGACCTGAGCCATGTGATGTGACCTATGTTGTGACCTGAGCTATGTGCAAAAATATTTCGTGAGCCATGTGATGTGACCCGTGCTGTGACTTATGTTGTGACTTGAGCCATATGTTGTGATATGAGCCATGTGTTATAACCTGTGCTGTGACCTGAGTCATGTGTAAAATATTCCATGACTTATGATGTGACTATCAACAAAAACCTGAGCCATTTGGAAAAATATTTTGTGACATGTGATGTGGCCATTTGAAATAAATCTGTGACTATCAATAAGAACATGAGCAAAGTGCAAATATATTATGTAACATGTGCTGTGACCATTTGAAAATAACTTGTGACTATTAATAAAAATGAGAGACGTGAGCTTTATCATGTTATTAATCATTATAAACAAATAACCTTGCGTGACTTGTGACGTGGACTGTGACTTATGATTTATGACCTGGGCTGTGACCAAATGTATAAAAAAATATGACGGAGTTGTCGTCGGAATATTCGCCGAAGCTGGAACAATTGTCGAAATCGGAGCAGTCGACGACGGAATGGTGGCCGGAATCAAAGCAGTCGCCGGAATGGTTGTCGAAGCAGTTGTCGGAATCGGAGTAGTCGCCGAACGGTTGTCGAAATCGGAATAGTCGTCGGACGGTTGCCGGAACGGCGAGGGTGGTAGAGGTGGGTGGGTTAATTTTGTGTGTGTGTGTGTGTGTGTGTGTGTGTGTCAAAAATCAGATTTAAGATGTTTTGTTATTTTTGAAATATGGTAAACTTAATGTAGGATTTATGAATTTTTCCCTTTGTTCATTGAATTTGAACAATTTTTTAAAAGTTTGATACCATTTCAATTTGAATCAATTTCAGTTACATTAAAAAATGAGATTTGAAAGACCTCAAATCGATTGAAGTTGTATCCATGGTCCGTGAAGTTAAGTTTCATTCTAATAGAACAATATAAATTAAAAATATTGTAAAACATGTAAAATAGATTATAACACGATCAAATTAAATACATATTAAGTCAATCTAAATACATGTTAAATACCTACATATTATACATATTGAATAACATGAATTCAACCTAAATACTAAATACTAAAAATGTAAATTTCAGTTTTCAATTTAAGTGTTTAGTCAAAAATCACGTCAAAAAATCAAGTTGAGAAACCAAGACACGAGCAACAATAAGAGACAAAAGAGACGTGGGGCATAGGAGAATTTTGATTATTGGGTTTTAGGTTTTTGGTTTTTTAAGTACTAATTTTTATTTTAATATTTTTTAGTTTATTGGGTTGGGTAGGGTTTGAGTTTTAATAGATAACCAAGAACCCAACATAACCCAACTCGACCTAAAATTTGATTTCCTAACTCGAACTCAACCCAATTGAACTAAAAAATCAATCCAAATCGTTTGGTTTAGGTTGAGTTGATTGGTTTAACTGATTCGAATTGATTTTTACCTAGCCCTACCCCCAACCATTCAAAAACAATATACGTTCCCACCCAATTCTTCCATGCCCCTTCAAAAAGAAAATGAAAAAAAAAATTGCGCTTTTGTCTAAGCTCCTACCCCCGCTCTCCAAAGGTTCTTCATGATTTCTCTCCACCTATTACACACCATCCGTTTTTCCTTCTGGTGCGAATAGTTCAAAAGTTTAGGATTATGGTTGGCATAAAATAAAAACTTGGGTAAAGTCCACGAGAAAAAAGAGTTTGGGACCATGGCTGCAATTCTCCCTATACAAATTGAGTAAGTTGTTGTGCCATTCAATGTAGGCATCGCTTTAGTTTTTGGTGATGTTAAGTAACTTGGTGAATTTGGAAACACGAGTATGAGTAGAGTGACTAGTTTTTAACATTTAAAAGTTTGGCGACTAAAGGTAAAATAAATATAGAAGTTGGGGGACCATTCATGAAGTATTCACATTTTTAGCTCGTACATGTCATACAATGAAACGACATCGTATGAACAGGTGACGCCATTTCTTTTGACATCTATGATCTACCTCGTTAGTACTAAGGGCTTGCTTGGGAGTTCCGACATATCGATTATAAGTTTTTTTCAAAGTACCGATTTTGAACATTTATGGACGGACCGGTTATGATTGATTTTAGTAGCAATTTTTAAAACAATCAAACTCATACTTGGAAGTTTATTACTCTATCGGTTCTGAAAGTTATAAAAAATTAAAATTACATATATGTCCCTCGGTGAAATTTTGAGTTTATGGTTTATTGTATTAATTTTTTTACTTATAAGTGAAATTTTACTTATATAATTTTTTTACATATAAGTTAATATTTAACTTAAAAAATTAAATAAATTTAAATATTTACTTAAAATTTTATGTTAGTATTTCTTAGAATATATATAAACTTTATAATTATAAGTTAATTTTGTACTTTTAAATAATTTTTATATATAAGTGATTTTTTTACTTATAATTAACTTTTTTATATTTTATATGTTGTTTTTTAATTATAATATAATTCTTTTGCTTATAAATAATTATTTAGTTAGTATATTTTTATATATAAATTAATATTAAATAAAATATATTTGTTGGAAATAATTATTTTAATAAAATTTGATAAACAATAAAAAATCATTGATTTGATGGTTGAAAAAATCGATCAAAATTACTTTGTAAACAATAAAAAATCGTCGATTGGATGGTTGAGAGAACCCATCTAAATTACTCCTTACTATTTTTGAGCGGTTTGGTGCCTAAAATTTTTTTAGCCCCTCTTAACAGTAAAAAAAAAAACTCCAAGGAGGCCCTAAATAAGGGAAATACTTGAAAATAGCCTAAAAAACAAGGTCATTTATTCATTTTGGCCTTTGACTATTTTAAAGATTTAAAATTCCTAAAATACCCTCAATATAAATGATTTCAAAACAAGTCATTCAACTATAAAATAAATTCTATTTTAGTCCTTAAGAATTTTAATTTAGGATTCGACACCCTCCTTTGGAATTAAAATTTAAAATTTTCACCATCAACTCTTTCCACCTTAATTAAGTCCAAAACATTTGATATTGATCTTGTATTTTTGTTAATAATTGTATTTTTGCATAAACCCCCCCCCAAAGATGGTATCAGAGCCCTAGAGATCATGGAAATTGAAAATACTGAGGATATAGAAACTGAAGTTTATGAAGGGATAGAAGGATATGTTTTAAAAGGAAATTTTGATTGGGAAAAATTTAGAAAAATAAATAAAGCAGAATTAAATTTTAAACCTCCAGGAGAAAATAGATTATTTAATATGGTAGGTTCAGCTTTTAAAAGAAAAAAGCTAATTATCAATGAATATCACGAAATAGAAAAAGTCATAGATGTAAAACATACACATGGAAAAATAAAACTAAATTTAATAACCAAAAGAAATATTAATGAATTCCTAGGAAAATTAAAACAAGAAAAAAGAAATAAAATATCTTATATTTACCTTACTGGAATACAAATAATAATAAAATCATGTTTTAAAGAAGGAATTAATAGTCCTATAATACTTAATTTACAAGATGAAAGATGTATAACCGCAGAAAATGGAAATTTGGGAATAATTAAAGGAAACTTAGCATATACAAAATTAAAATTTACTTGTTACCCAAGATATTGTGTACATATAAATGATAAAAATTTAGATGATTGTCTTAGTCTACATTTTAAGATGCCAAATAAAATACTAAAAGATGATAACAAAGTTTTTACTATATTATATCAAGAATTATATTGTTATACAAACAGTAATTATGGAAATATATATAAGGAAAAACCGTTTATAGAAATCGATGAAGAATTTAGAGATATAGGAGAAACAATTCTACCTAGAGAACAAAATATAGAAGAAATAGAAAATTTTGAGATAGGATATGATGATGCCATAAGTATTGATCAACCTTTAATACCAAAACAAATAACTTATAAAGAAAATAAGATAATTATTGGAAGTAGTAGCACTTCAAGACATAGCATTTCAAAAATAAAACAAAATAAAAATAGTAATGTCTATGGAATAAAAGGAAAATTCTTTAATGGAAATAAATGGATAAATGAAAGTAGAATACTTATTGATATGGGAGCAAGTCAAAATCATATTTGCTCTCTAATAGATGAAGGAATTAAAAAGAAAAAAGTAGAACCCTATAGTTATAGAGATTTTGAAGGAAAAATAAACTCTTGTGATATAATAGGACAAGTTCAAATTAAATTTGGAAGTTTATTATTAAACATAGAATGTTATATAGATAATAATATGAATTTTGATGAACATCCAATATTATTAGGAAATTCTTTCTTAGATAGTTTAGATAATTATAAAATAGATAAAGAAGGAATTCTTATTATACATCAAGGAATAACTACATATTGTCATAAAGAAAAATGAGTAGAGAAATAAAATTTCCAATAAGTGTATATATACAAATAACTGTATTCGAAACAAAAATAACTACTTGTGCTTTAATAGATACAGGAGCTGAAATAACTGTATTTAAAGAATTCTTATTACCAAAATGGATAGAAAACAAACAACAATTAACTCTACAAGGAATAATTGGAGCAAAAGAATCATTAAAATACAAAAATGAAAATATAGAAGTTATCATAGGATCTAAAATAGTAACTGTAAAAAATGTTTACCAATATAATATAAATGATTGTGATATTATTCTAGGAAATGACTTTTTACAACAGTTTAGTCAATATAGTCAAAATATTTATGACTTTTTACAACAGTTTAGTCAATATAGTCAAAATATTTATACTATCCAATTAAGAACCCCATGTGGACATTTACTAAAAATTGCAAGAGAATTTAAACCATTCAGGGTTCAGCCAGCTCAGCGTGGTGAAAAGATAGAATTTATACCAAAATTACTCAAATACTCAATCAGAACAATTACTCTTGACCAAATAAAAGATCTTTTAGCCAAAAAATTATAATGATAATCCACTTGAAAAATGGGAAAAATAAAAAATTACAGCTAAAATAGAATTACTTGAACCTACAATCATTATTAGAGTCAAACCTATGTTTTATAATCAAGAAGATAAAGAAAAATTTCAAGTACAAATTTAGGAACTTCTTGATCAAAAACTTATAAGAAGAAGTAATAGCCCTCATAGTAGCCCAACCTTTATGGTTAGAAATCATGCGGAAATAAAAAGAGGAAAACCTAGAATGGTAGTAAATTATAAAGAACTTAATAAAAATACTAAATTTGACAGATATTATCTACCAAATAAAAAAGTCTTAATAAACATAGCTAATAATAAAAAATATTATTCAAAATTTGATTGTAAATCTGGATTTTGGCAAATCAAGCTAGAAGAAAATAGTATACCATTAACAGCATTTAGTACCCCTCAGGGACATTATGAATATATAGTTATGCCATTTGGATTAAAAAATGTACCACATATTTATCAAAGAAAAATGGATGAAGTTTTTAAAACTTATAATTTTCTTATTATTTATGTTGATGACATACTTGTTTGTTCAGAAACATATGAAGATCATCTTAAACATCTTAGAAGCTTTGCTATACTTTTCTCAAAAGAAGGTATAATAGTTGGTCAGAAAAAGGCAGAAATAGCAAAAAATGAAATTGAATTCTTAGGAATGATAATAATAGTGGTGGAATAAAATTACAACCTCATATTTCAGAAAAAATAATTCCGTTTCCTGATAAATTAGAAAATAAGCAGCAAATTCAGAAATTTTTAGGATGTCTTAACTATGCTGAAGGATTTATAGAAAAACTTGCATAAAAAAGAAATAAATTGCAATGATTATTAAGAAAATCAAATAAGTTAGGATGGAATGAAGAACATACTCTTTGTGTTAAAAATTTAAAAGAAAATTATAAAAATTTACCTAAACTTAGACTTCCTGATGAAAATGATAAATTAATTATACAGACAGACGCATCAGATTTATATTGGAGTGCTTTATTAAAAATCGATTTAAATGAAATTTGTAGATATACTAGTGCAACATTTAATAATGCTGAAGTAAATTATTCAACAAATGAAAAAGAATTATTAGCAGTTGTTAAATGTATAAATAAATTTAAAATATTTTTATTACCTAAAGAATTTATTGTTCAAACTGATAATACTCAACTTAATAGATTAGTAAATAATAAATTACCAAATTCACCTCAACATAGAAGATTGCATAGATGGCAAGTGTTATTATCTTTCTATAATTTTAAATTTGAATATATTAAAGGAAAAGATAACTTATTTGCTGATTTCTTGTGCATGAATCATGAATATGGAAAAGATTGAAGCATTTACCAAGGAATTACAAAATCTTCTAACAGATTTTAATGCAGATTATCTTGCTGTGCAAGAAGATCATCTTGATATTCAACAAACTTTGTGTGATTTATCAAACAAGGTTGTTGAGAGTGGAAAAAAGATTGAGAAATTAAACAATAATAAAGAAAAAATAGTTGAAAAATTGACAGAATGTTTAGACCTTTTTGTAACTTGCAACCATGAGTTCCCTCATTTAGAAAAGTATGAATATAGTCGAAAGGCTAGTCACATCCCATTTCGGGAGATCAATACATCCACCTCAAGTGGAGATTCAAAATTTAAGAGAAATGACTCTCTTACCTCGCAAGAGGAAAAAGTCATAAAAAAGGTCCACAACAATCACCTGTCAGTATTGACAAATTGTTGGAAAAATTTACAAGTGGAAAATGAGTCACTCACTTTTTAGGTGAAACATCCTTATCAAAATGCCCATTGGAACAACCTACTGTTATCAGTGAATTCCAAAAAAATAAAAAATATCTACCGGTGACCTTAAATCACCAAAGGGAATAATTACAACTCATCATGTTAGAACTAATTTACATCCTATGGAGAAGGAGTATTACGAATTCTCAGAATGGATATATAATTTCAAAGAAGGAAGTTTTCTTTACTTAACAGCCTTCCAACGGCGATTTATCCAAGGATTAGTGCAGTTCAAGGTATTGATCCTATTATTTTTCGAAAATTGGCAACATTTGGATTCTTAGACCGACTCTTCCCAGGATCAGATCTAAAAGAAATTGAACAATTCGACAAAGAATTTGTTAACTGTGTCAAAAAATATAGTGATAAACAACCAGTTGAATTGAGATTCTATACTATCAGTCCTGAGTATAAAGAACCAGAATGGTATGGAGAACATCATCTTGTCACTATTCGAAAAAATAATGGAAATCCACTCAAGGAGATTCAGATTTTTAAAGAGATGCCCACTATCAATAGAAAATGGATGATTTACAGGCGAGCCCTTGGAATTAAATCAGTTTGCTCAACCATGCAATTTTTCTATGGAGAAAAATACATGGTGTATGGAATGAGTAATAATTGGATCCTTATCTGTAGAGGGACAAAGAATAAAAAATTTTAGATGATAAGATTTGTGAAATCTTGAACGATCAATTCCTTGGGAGTAAGGAATGCATAAAAGAAGCTTGCAGATTGATGGGACACGTCCACAAATAAAGGACGATAAAGCAACATCACAAGACAGCACCATGTGAGCATTAAAGAAAAAGAAGACAGCTTTTAAAGTTGGAATAAAGTTGTCGACACTAGCAAACAAATGCTTTGATTATTGCAACCACTTTAAAGAAATTATTGTACTTTTACTTTTGTGTTGTAAAATTTCGATTGGCTAGAAGCTTCTCGGTGAAGTGCAAGCCTATCTATAAATTAAGACTCTTCTTACTTGAAGAGGCATGACTAAAAAATCCACAGAAAAAATATATTCTCTCAAAATGATCTTTGTAATCACTTTCTTGAAAGAGTAGAAACAACTCTTCGGAGTATCAATCCCTGTAAAATTTTTTGTATAATAGCTTTCTAGCTATCATCAGATCAATAAAGTCTTTAAGTTTGAAATAAATCTTTTATTACGCTTTGAGTGTGGTTCTACACAGTGAGTTTGTTTGAGAGTTTTGAGTGCCTATGTGTCCGTTTTGCTGTGATGCTGTTGGACTTTGGCCAACTCTTGTGACGAAGGTGACCAGGAACATATAACATTCTTACTATTTGGCGAAGCGTGGTAAGATCCTTATTTTAAGCTATGAAGATATTTATTGTCTGAAGATTTGTTTGAAAATTATTATATAAGAATTTTTATAGGATTGTATACTTTGAAGAACTTTTCATTATGGAAACTTACGAATTGTATTACGGAATTGTACCCTTTAGATATACTAATAGTATTGATTATAGTCACATAATAGACATCCTAGAAACCTATGATAGTTATACTAGAGGAATAAATTTTGTAAAAAGAGACTCTAGATATTATCAAAAATGTCTTACAATTGCCTATTTTGGGTTAAAAGAAATATTACCTAAAGAAATAATAAAAATGATTATATTTTTCTGGTTAGATAGTGAAAATAGTGAAAGAACATTTGAAAATATAGAGCAATATGATAATTATAATAATGTTGCTGAATTATATGATTTTGATCTTAGTTTTGATGATAATGAATAAAAGAATTAAAAATATTCATAAATATAATTTAAGGAACCACATAAAAAACTTATAGATGAGAAAACCTATCTCGAATAGATTACCACAAGAATATAAGAAATTAAAATTTATTAAAATTTTATATATCTATAATTAACAATAAACTAGATCTTGTTAAATTAAAAGAATATTTAGAATACACAATTATTAAATAAGAATAAAATATGCCTGGAATAACTAAAAAATTTTGTGATAATAAAATAAAAATTTTAGAAGAACAAATAATAACTAGAAGTAATAGAAGAGAAATTGAAAAAGAAATTTTTAATTGGAATAAAATTAAAAGAGAATTAATAGGAAATGAAATTACAAGATAATTAAGAAGAGAAGAACAATTAAGGAGAGAAATAGAACAAATGATAAATAATATAGTAATAAATCATTTAAACCTACCAGATTAAAATGAGTTTACCAACAAAAATAAGATTTGATAAACAAGAAATCGAAAATATAAGATTACCAATATGAAGTTATCAAACTAGGGGATGAAATACTACTATGTTTCAACCTTTAAGTTCTTGGGGAAATACAGATGGATTATTAAATATGACAACAAATTGGACAAATGCATTTTTATGGCAACAATTGGGACAAATAAAGACTAAAGATATAGAAGTTATAGATGGAACTAATAACATAGATCCAAAAAATGAAATAACTAAAGAAAAATTAGAAGTTTTAAGTAAAAATATGTCTAAACAATTTAATAAAATCAAAGAACAAATTAATAATTTAGAAGTGCTCGATGAAACTAAACTTGAAGAAATACAAAACCAAATATCAAAAACTGTACAGAAAAATAGTATTAATAAAATTGTAACTTTAGAAGAAAAACTAGATATTATTAATTATAAAATAGATATTTTATTAGATAAATTAGGATTTGAGAATATTAAACCACCTTGTAAAAAATCTAGAGGATGAGTATGAATGATAAAATTAATTTAACAGAAAAAGGTATAAAAATAATTAAAGAAAAAATTACTAGAGTTGAAATAAGTTATGAAGAGGAAAAAGAAAAATTACAAAATAATTTCTTAAGAATAGAAAATCTTTTAAATAGAATAATAGAAAATCTAAATAAAGAAAAACCTTTTAGACCAGATTATACTGAAAAACTTAAAGAAGTAAGAAAGAAAATTGAAAAGTATGAAGAACTAATAGAACTTGATGAAGGATTAAAAGATGATATAGAAAGATTATTAATCGATCTTAGAAAACAAGAAGAAAATCTTACCAAAAAAGAAGAAAAAAGAGAAGAAAAATTAATTATTAAAGAATAATGAATGAAGATATGGAAAACCTAATATTCAACTTGGAAAATTTAAAGATTTGTGAAGAAATAACTAAAAATCATATGGTTGGAAGAACATGATGACCACGAGGAATTAAAGAAGAAGATTTTGGAGAAGCTGGACAAACTAGTACAGCTAGATATGAAGCTGAAATAGATCCTAGAAGATATGTTAATACTAAACTTGATTTTAAAATTAGAAAAGATAAAATGTATAGAGATCAATTTAAACCAGTATTAAGAAAATCAGGACAAAGTAAACCCACCCACCCAGAGTTTTTAATACACCTTCATACCAGTCCACAACTTCTAGGAACTCTTTAGAAGACACCATACATGCATTCATTGAGGTACAAAGTAAAACCAATAAAAAATTTGAGACTATGCTTACCCAAATTGTTGAGAAAAATAAGGAAATCAAAAACCATATCTCTAAACTAAGTGGTGCCTTAGTAGTAGTGGAACGTGGGAAATTTTCAGCTCAAGTTCTACCAAATCCTAAAGGACAGCACATGGCACAAACCTTAGAATCTAATGAAACAATCTTAGGAAAGTAAATGTCATAACCACTAGATCAGGAAAAGTCATAGAACCAATTCCCAAACCTAGGGAAACTGAAAAGAGTCTAGTGAGCTTGAAGAGAGTAACCCCAATGAGGAGTTAGTGAAAAATTCAGTGAGAGTACCTTTCTCACAAGTTCTTAAGTCTACCTCAAAATTTACTGGTCAACATAGTGAGATTTTAGAACATTTAAAGTAAGTAAAAATCAATTTGCCTCTCTTGCATGTAATTTCACAGGTTCCTACTTATGTTAAAGTCCTTATGGACTTATGTACTATCAAAAGGAAGCACAATGTCAAGAAAACTGCTTTCTTGCCTGAGCAAGCGAGCACTGTGATTGCGCAAAGGATCCCGCCAAAGTATAAGGACCCTGGTTATCCTACTGTGTCTTGTGTCATTAAGAATCATGAGTTTGGACAAGCCTTTCTTGATTTATGGTCTAGTGTCAATCTTATGTCTTATGCTATTTACTTGTCGTTAGGCTTGGGTGAGATGAAGCCCACATCTGTAGCTCTGCAATTAGCCGATAGGTCCACTATTAGACCTAAGGGAGTAGTTGATGATGTCTTGGTTCAAATTGATAAATTTTACTACCCCGTTGATTTCTTGGTTTTGGATGTAAAAACTGATGTTACTATTGATTCTAAAATTCCTATTATTCTTGGTAGACATTTCCTTGCTACTGCTACTGCTAATGCTTTTGATTAATTGTAGAAATAGTTTTATGAAACTATCATTTGGGAAAATAACTCTAGAAGTCAACATTTTCCATATCACTAAGCAGTTAGAGGAGGATGATGAGTGTCATCAAACCTACATGATTGATGCACTCACTCAGGAGGTAACTGATAATATATTTCTTGGACCAGAACATGAATTTCTAGAACTGGATGGATTGGATGTCGCCATCAATAAACATCATGAGATGGAGGATCAATAGTCAGTTAATAGTTCTTATTTTACATTACCAGTTTTTAACGAGAGGACTTTACTTTTTGTGTTGCAGGTCTCATTCCTGATTTTAAGCTTCTATCTAGTCACCTCACGCATGTATTTGATGGAGGCAGATGAACACCACCGGTGATTATGTCCAAGGAGCTTAGTGCACTGTAAAGAAAATTGAAGTCACGCTTACTGGATGCTGGCTAAAGGAGGAAACATTGGGTCGAGCCAACGACAATAAACAAAAGTGCTGCTTGGGAGGCAACCCAAGGGGAGTTCGTTCCTTTATTTTGCTGTTTACTTTTGCATTTATATTCTAGTTAATTTCTGTTATTTTCTTCGCATTACCAGTCCATTGAGTACTTTCAAGCTTCCTATTGTTCAAGTTTGTGTTGATTCAATTCATCATTTTTGTGATATCTCTTCATTTGGCTTTTATGTTTATGCATTGAGGGCAATACAAGATTTTAGTTGGGGGAGGATCTGTGAGATTTTATTGTGAATTGCATGTGAATTTTCAAAAATTTTATGGTTTGAGCCTCTAATTTGCTACATGTTTATGCTTTTGAATGACAAAATGTGCCATTAGGAGTTAATTCTGTTATGAAAATTTAGATGTCATGACACTTGCTAAATTTTTCGTGCACACAAGCCGTGTGGTAAGATGGTGGTTTAACACATGTAGCTAGATGAGTCTCCTGCTGAATTTTTTTCTTGTGAGGTACTTGGTGAGTATTGAGAGACACAATATACTAAAATATGGCATTAAGCATTTATTAATCTTGTGAATTGGAAACTCATTTGGGAATAACACTACATGGTTTGTGGTAAGATGGTGAATTACTTGGAAAATGATAAATGTCAATTTAGGACTGACATTTAAGTCTTCAACCTTTCTTTTCAATACCTCTAGTAGTCACTTTGAGCCATACACATATATATCATTTTCTTCATACACCTATGTTATCCATACTTCTCCACATTTGAGTACAATTTTTGCTCATATTTTTTCATCTTTTTACTTGCAAGTGTGTAGTAGGTATGAATGTTTATTTGTGAAGAATTTAAACAAAGAAATCGACAAAAGTTGATATGTGCTCAAGTAAGGTGACCCACAAAAAAAAAAAAAAGAGAAAAAAATTGAGAAAGAAAAAAAAATATATATTTATTTTGGAGCTTGAAATATTGAAGAATGTGTTGATTGAAAGATGTGGGGTATGGAGACATTTGATAAGATACCTAACTATGTGTTTGGAAGTATTTAAGTTTTTATATCCGTTCTTCTCATACATTCCAACATGAACTTTATTACAACCCTTTGTATTGACCGTTTTGATTCCAAGTGGGCTGTGGTGAAAAGTTGATCAATTATCATTTAGTAGTATGCCTATTACATAATCAATATTTGTTTGTTGCTTGTTCATAAATATTTAAAACTCCAACTTTTGAGTGTACATCTTTCTCAACTCCATAGAGAGAAACCCAACACTAAATACTTTTGATACCCGTGAATTATGGAGCTGAACCTTCAATTTGAGATATACTTGATGTTGCATGTGTTAGGGTTGACGGTAAGATGGCTATGGCTTGACACACACTCACACATTTGGCATGAGTCTTCGATGTCTTGATAATCGTGACATTGTTAATTTCGTGTGGCATTGAGTTTGAAGAGGGCAGGGCATGTGGTTAAGTTAGAACTTGACAATTTCACTTGTGATATAGACGAGTCATTCATTCATCTTCCTCTGCATTCAATTGCTAGGGACTAGCAATAAGCAAGTTGGAGGGGTGTGATAATAACACATTTGTTACGTTTTTCATCCATTAATATTTGCGTTTCTATGATTATTTGACGCCTAAATGCACTAATTACCTCTATATCTTGGTTTAGGTTGCAAATGGGTGAAAACAGAGGAAAATGGAAGAACAAGTGAAAAATGATCAAAATGGAAGAAAGTGAAAGTTCAGGGACTAAAGTGCAAATATTTTAAACTTGTTTTTAACCTTATGATGAAGATTCAAGAGTATTAGAGATCAATTGGATGAAGAAAGGAGTCAAATGAATGAAATATAGTCAAAACATGATCACAAATCAACTTTCAAGCTGAAAAGTTTCACACCGATTTTCAGCCTCATAAGGAGACCAGTTTTTGACATAGAACCCGATCGAATTTGACAATGGTATCTGAAGAAAAGTTGTAGCCCTTTGGAGTTAGCTTTTCAATACAACTTGAATCGCCTCAATCGGATATTGGGAGAGAAAGTGATGACGAAAATACTGAAAATGATGCAGCAACTCAGCGCCCATGCGCTACCAATACAGCGCTTAGGCGCTGCACAGACCCAAAAATTACAGATTTTCAGCGCCTAGGTGCTGCTCCCATAGCGCCTAGGTGTTGCGCCGCGCAAGCTCAGGTTTTCTTTATGTATGGGCCGCGAGAAGCCTAAAAAAAGACCTCAAAACATTCCAAAACTCCTAATTCCTCATTATTCTTCATTCTACACCATTCTATCATCACTTTTTGCTCAAGAAACACATGAGGAACTAAAGATCTTGGTGAAGCTACGAAGGAACTCGGTTGGAATTGGTGATTTCATGTCATTTATTCATTTATTTTCATTTATTCATTTATTTTGATCTTTTCATTGTCAAACAATGCTATAATTTAGATTTTTATTCTCTTGATTTTACATTGAATTCAATTTAATATTTACGAGATTTTTCATGGATTCAGTCTTGTTTTTTCCATTGTTCAATCAAACTATTTGTTGAGTTTTAATTTCAATTATTTACTATTGAGATTGGTTTAGTAATTATTAAATTTTTCATCGATCGAGTCATGCTTCTTCTATTGTTAGATTGAACTAGTTGTCGAATTTTAATCTCAATTTCACTTTATTAGCGAATTAACTACTGTCATATGCTTGATATATATGGTCGATCTTTGATCATGTTTCAATAAAATTGAGCGAATAGGTCATAAGTCTAGATTCTAGTATTACATTTTTAAATTAAATTGATTTTCACGATATATCTTCCGATTAGAGTGTCGGGATGAAAGCCTTTAATTGAGTTATAAAATTGAATAATTGATGTGAATGATCGACCCAATCGAGGAAATCCGACGCTTCACTGCTTCAAATTATTGACTTTAATTTCACATTGAATCTTACCACACATTTAAGAGAACAATTCATCACTTTTTTATCCTTTAAATATTTTTTCATCTCCCTATGGATACGACACCCCAAAGCTGCACTACAACTACCGCGTTATTCTTTGAGCGCAATCATCATTCGATATGGGAAGAGATAATCTACTTCATTTGAGCACTATTGATTGGCTCAAGGCCTTGTATATGATCTCAATTTATGCACAATTCTAATGAACAATTAAGGTTCTTAAAATAGCGATCAATGAATGGGAAAATGATAAATTGTTCAATCTTGCATTCTTAATATTTGTTAGTTACTTGAGATAAAAGCGAGTTAACTCTACTGCATTACACTTATATTTCTACTTCAGACCCTGATGAAACAGTAATTTGTTGCATATAAAAACGAAGTACGTTTATCACTGAAGACAGGAGCGTCAAATATTTGAATTTTGTTTTCATTGTTCTATTCGTTGAAGAAGACCAAGTTTGCTTTAGTCTAGTATGTACTTTGTTCTTGCATAGGTCAGGGATGGGAAAGTCAAAGTTCTAACACCTAGAGAAGCTGGATAAGCGATCCAACTCTCAAGTAAAATGTTACTCGATGTTCGCCCCACTACTGAGCCTCAAAAGGTGAGGATGCTTTTGCTTTAGACTCCCTTTTTATTCTGGTGAGACGTGAAAGGCAAATGTACTACTTTTTGCTCATTGGTACTTATGTTGATTTTGCTTTGAATTAGTTGTCATTTTATAAAAGGGCAAAGCCCCTTATACCAGCACCGGTATGTCCCGGGTGCCAGCTTTTTTGTCAGTCCCCACTAATCACCGGGTGCCAGCTTGGCGCCCTGGACGTACCGGTGCCGGTACAAATAGCACGGTTCTTTATAAAATGCATCTTTTTATTATAGGCATGGGTCATAGGCTCTACCTGGATCCCGATATTTGATGTTGATACCAGTTTTGATGCTGGTACCCTTTCAAGGAAGGTCACAGAATTCATGATGGGTACTGCAATATCAACTTTAGAATTTAGTAATTTTGTTAGAAACTATTTTATCGTTGTATATCCTTGAAATTGTCCTTGTTTATGTCGTCAAAGATATTACCTAATGTTCAAATCTGAAAGGACATGCAACGTCGGGCAGGGGAAGTAATACATAGAAGACCACAATCATCTTTGTAATCGATGTATAGAGACTTATTTCGATGTGTTACTGTTCATTTAATTGCTTTTTAGACATTACAACAGATTCCCTAGATCCGGTTTGAAGTAATAATTGTTATATAATGTGTATTTTTTTAGGAGGATGGTGGAGTGGTGTCCCTACATTGTCCTATGATAAGTATGCTACAACCCATCCTTACTCATCCGTTTAGCATAATTACATTCTTGTACTTGTGTTACATAAATAATCCCTTCATTGTTCACTTCTCTACAGCCAATTCTTAACAAAAGTTCTAGAGAAATTTCCAAATGACACAAATCTAATTGTGGCATGCCAGAAAGGCTTGAGGTCTGATTTTCTTTCAATTGATAAGATTTTGCAGTCAATTACTGAGTGAAATTTATTACTGCAGTCCAATTATTGATGGAGCTTTATGAAAAGAACTTGCAATTTGATGGATGAAAATGCTTAGATTTCTCATTTATAGCCTATTTCTTGGAATTATTTATGCACATCTGTTTAGGCTCCACTGTGCATAAAACTGAGTAAAAATTGGAAGCAAAATGCTAATTTTTTACTCGAGGACTTTATGGAAATACTATTATGGGTTTATAATGAAAAAAAGTACTTATTGATGGAGCTTTATGAAAAGAACTTGCAATTTGATGGATGAAAATGCTTAGATTTCTCATTTATAGCCTATTTCTTGGAATTATTTATGCACATCTGTTTAGGCTCCACTGTGCATAAAACTGAGTAAAAATTGGAAGCAAAATGCTAATTTTTTACTCGAGGACTTTATGGAAATACTATTATGGGTTTATAATGAAAAAAAGTACTTATTGATGGAGCTTTATGAAAAGAACTTGCAATTTGATGGATGAAAATGCTTAGATTTCTCATTTATAGCCTATTTCTTGGAATTATTTATGCACATCTGTTTAGGCTCCACTGTGCATAAAACTGAGTAAAAATTGGAAGCAAAATGCTAATTTTTTACTCGAGGACTTTATGGAAATACTATTATGGGTTTATAATGAAAAAAAGTACTTATTGATGGAGCTTTATGAAAAGAACTTGCAATTTGATGGATGAAAATGCTTAGATTTCTCATTTATAGCCTATTTCTTGGAATTATTTATGCACATCTGTTTAGGCTCCACTGTGCATAAAACTGAGTAAAAATTGGAAGCAAAATGCTAATTTTTTACTCGAGGACTTTATGGAAATACTATTATGGGTTTATAATGAAAAAAAGTACTTATTGATGGAGCTTTATGAAAAGAACTTGCAATTTGATGGATGAAAATGCTTAGATTTCTCATTTATAGCCTATTTCTTGGAATTATTTATGCACATCTGTTTAGGCTCCACTGTGCATAAAACTGAGTAAAAATTGGAAGCAAAATGCTAATTTTTTACTCGAGGACTTTATGGAAATACTATTATGGGTTTATAATGAAAAAAAGTACTTATTGATGGAGCTTTATGAAAAGAACTTGCAATTTGATGGATGAAAATGCTTAGATTTCTCATTTATAGCCTATTTCTTGGAATTATTTATGCACATCTGTTTAGGCTCCACTGTGCATAAAACTGAGTAAAAATTGGAAGCAAAATGCTAATTTTTTACTCGAGGACTTTATGGAAATACTATTATGGGTTTATAATGAAAAAAAGTACTTATATGTAATTTTTATATATTTTTATAATGTTCTCAAACATCAATGAGTGCCTTGCTTAGTACCAAGAGTGCATGCTTGTATTCTACTTTCCCAATGCATAAGAAATTATTAGTGGTAGTAACTATTTTTATAATTAAAAGTGAATTTTGATGTATATATTATACATAGGCCCTGTTTGAGCCTCATTTTTTTTTGAAAAAAATAGATTTTGTAATAGTGATGTTTTTAAAGAATATGTGATTAAGAATAAATTTTGACTTTATGTGCAAAATTATTATATTGTGAGAATATGTGATAGAAAATGAATTTTGGGAAAAATGAGTTTTTTAAGAATGGGGCTCAAACAAGGGCTATAAGCAAGATATCGTTTTATTTCCAAAACTTTATTCTGAACCAGTTTTTCATTAGGCAGATCCCTTGCAGCTTGTGAGCTATTATACAATGCTGGTTATGAAAACCTTTTCTGGGTTCAAGGTGGCCTGGAGGCTGCTGAAGAAGAGGTGAGCGTACCTACGGGGATTTTGAATTTCAGTGCTTTGGCTCACACTTATTGGTCAATTTTCCTTTTTTTGGCGACCGCGCTACTCGTCCGGGAAGTGCGGACCGATTAAAAAAGGGAAATTTGGCCAAATAACCCCACTAAACAATGATTTTGGAGAAATGGCCTTTGACCCACATTGAAATAGAATAAAAAAAATTAAAATGTTTTAATGGTAAAATGACAAAGTTGTCCTTTAATTTATATCAAATTATTCACCCAAATTCTTTCATTTCACCTTCTTCTTTCTTCTTCATTTTGGGCAATTTTTGCCCATTTTCAGCAGCTACATATGGAGCTCCATTCCACCATTTTTCGGCCACCAAAGTCATCGGACTCCACCACCCTCAGCCTCTTCTCACTCCCATGTACGACCTCCAACCAACAATTATCCATGAAACCACCAGAATTGCGCACTCTTCTTATGCCGGAAAACCTGTCTTCGGCGACACCCATGGTCGCGCACCACCACCAGTGGATAGCACTTGCGCAGACGATGAACACTATGACTTAACATCGACCAATAATGTACCAATTCGATCTGCTATTGCTCAAAAAGGTTTGCAAGCGTGACGTAAAACGACACTACAGTCGTTATCTGCAACGTAAAACGACACTACAGTCCTTATCTGCTGTAATTTGATTTTTTCAACGAAGTGACCTCTAATAATGGAAAAGAAGTAAAAAAATATTGGAGAAATCAACAAAAAGTATTGGCAAAAATAGGGGAGTGGAGGGGGCGAAGCCCCCGAATTTTTTTTATAACTAATATGATTGAAAACAATGATTTTGCGTACCAAAATAGGCAAGTTAGATTGACTGACCAAAAAGACAATCAGTTTGTTGACATATTTAAGTTAGGGGTCCAATGCTTGACGTCGTTCCGCTGAAAAAGTAGCAAAATATTGGAGAAATCAACAGAACGAAAAAAGTGTCGTTATTGCTTCAAGAACGACAGAACTGTCGTTCTGTAACTAAAATCGATTTTGAAGAGTCACAACATGTCCGAGCCACGATAATGATGAGTTGAACTCATTTAAGTTGCAGGCTGAATACGTCACTTACAACATTCGAACTTTATGCTCATTACTTAATCTAGGGGCAAAAGAAAACGACACAACTGTTGTTACTGTTTTGAAAACGGCACAAGTGTCGTTCTGGCTCTAAAATCAATTTTGAAGAGCCGCGACCCGTCCCAACTACGATAATCGATAAATTGAACTCATTTAAGTTGTAGGCTCAACACGCGGCTTACAAAATTCTTGAGATATACCCATTACTTTGTACTTCCAAATGAATCTAGACTAAGACTTGTGTTTCCACCGTTTTATACATATATTCTCCATCAAAAAATATGGGGGATTGGGCCCCTCCTAGGGGTTCGGGGGCGGAGCTCCCGAATTTTTTTTTAACTAAGAAGATTGAAAACAACAATTTTGAGTACCAAAATAGGTATGTTAGATTGACTGACCAAAAAGACAATCAGTTTGTCGACCTTTTTAAGTTAGGGGATCCAATGCTTGACGTCGTTCCGTTGGAAAAGTAGCAAAATATTAGAGAAATCAACAGAACGACAAAAGTGTCGTTACTTCTTTGAGAACATCTACCAGAACGATAGAACTGTCATTATATTTATAAATAAAAGTCTAAGAGAACGATACTTGTTGTTCTGCCTCTAAACGACACCTTAAGGTCGTTCTCATGAAAAGTGGCAAAATATTGAAAAAATTAAAAGAATGGCATTAGTGTCGTTCTACCTCTAAACATGAGTACGAAGAGCCACGAAAATTGATAATCGTTTAACGGCACAATGGTCATTCTGCCTCTAAAATCGATTTTGAAGAGCCGCGACCTGTCCAGCCACGATAATGATGAGTTTGACTCATTTAAGTTGCATACTGAATACGCCACTTACAACATTCGAGATTTATGCTCATTATTTAATCAAGAGGAAAAAAGAAAATGACCCAATTGTCGTTACTGTTTTGAAAACAGCACAAGTGTTGTTCTGCCTCTAAACACGATTTTGAAGAGCCACGATAATCGATAAACTAAACTCATTTAAGTTGCAGACTAGACACGTCGCTTACGAAATTCTTGAGATATACTAATTATTTGTACTTTCAAACGAATCTAGATTAAGACTTGTGCTTTCACCGTTTCATAGCTTATATTCTATGTCAATTCCACATCTAGTTGTCACACAATCAATATTTTCATCCTTCTTAAGTTGGGGGGTCCAATCCTCGATATCCTTGCCTTGAAAAGTACCAAAATATTGGAAAAATACATAACGACACAAGTGTCGTTCTAAGACACAAGTATCGTTTTACCAATAAATACGATTTTGAAGAGCCGCTACCCGTCCGAGCCACAATATTCGATAAATGAAACCCATTTAAGTTAAGGGCTGAACACGCTCCTTACAAAATACTTGAGATATGCCCATTCCTTGTACTTTCAACCGAATTTAGACTAAGACTTGTGCTTTTATCGTTGCATACCTTATATTCTATGTCAATTCCACCGCTAGTTACCACACAATCAATATTTTCGTCCTTCTTAGGTTGGGGAGTTCAATCCTCGATGTCCTTGCCTTGAAAAGTGCCAAAATATTGGAAAAATCAACAGAACGATACAAGTGTCATTCCAAGACACAAGTGTCGTTCTGCCAATAAATACGATTTTGAAGAGCTGCGACCCCTCCAAGCCACAATATTCGATAAACGAAACTCATTTAAGTTGCAGGCTGAACACGCCATTTACAAAATACTTGAGATTTGCCCATTCCTTGTGCTTTCAACCGAATCTAGACTAAGACTTGTGCTTTTACCGTTTCATACCTTATATTCTATGTCAATTCCACCACTAGTTGCCACACAATCAATATTTTTGTCATTCTTAGGTTGGGGGGGTCCAATTCTTGATGTCCTTACCTAGAAAAGTAGCAAAATATTGGAAAAATCAACAGAACGACACAAGTGTCGTTCCAAGACACAAGTGTCGTTCTGCCAATAAATATGATTTTGAAGAGCCGCGACCCATTCTAGCCACGATAATCGATAAACAGAACCCATTTAAGTTGCAGGCTGAACACGCTCCTTACAAAATACTTGAAATATGTCAATTCCTTGTACTTTCAACCGAATCTAGACTAAGACTTTGTGCTTTCACCGTTTCATATCTTATATTCTATATCAATTCCATCGCTAGTTACCACACAATCAATATTTTCGTCTTTCTTAGGTTGGGGGGTCCAGTCCTTGCCTTGAAAAGTAGCAAAATATTGGAAAAATCAACAGAAAGACACAAGTGTCGTTCTGCCAATAAATACGATTTTGAAGAGCCGCTACCCATCCTAGCCACGATAATCGATAAATGGAACCCATTTAAGTTGCAGGCTGAACACGCCCTTACAAAATACTTGAGATATGCCCATTCCTTATACTTTCAACCGAATCTAGACTAAGACTTGTGCTTTTACCGTTTCATACCTTATATTCTATGTCAATTCCACCGCTAGTTGCCACACAATCAATATTTTTGTCATTCTTAGGTTAGGGGGTCCAATTCTTGATGTCCTTGCCTAGAAAAGTAGCAAAATATTGGAAAAATTAACAGAACGACACAAGTGTCGTTCCAAAACACAAGTGTCGTTCTGCCAATAAATATGATTTTGAAGAGTCGCGACCCATTCTAGCCACGATAATCGATAAACAGAACCCATTTAAGTTGCAGGCTGAACACATTCCTTACAAAATACTTCAGATATGCCAATTCCTTGTACTTTCAACCGAATCTAGACTAAGACTTTGTGCTTTCACCGTTTCATACCTTATATTCTATATCAATTCCACCGCTAGTTACCACACAATCAATATTTTCGTCTTTCTTAGATTGGGGGGTCCAATCCTTGATATCATTGCCTTGAAAAGTAGCAAAATGTTGGAAAAATCAACATAACGACACAAGTGTCGTTCCAATACACTAGTGTTGTACTGCCAATAAAATTGATTTTGAAGAGCCGCGACCCGTCCGAGCCACGATAATGATAAGCTGAACTCATTTAAGTTGCAGGCTGAACACGCTCCTTACAACATTCGAGATTTATGCTCATTACTTAATCGATAGGGAAAAAAAACGACACAACTGTCGTTACTGTTTTGAAAACGACACAAGTGTCGTTCTGCCAATAAAATTGATTTTGAAGATCCGCGACCTATCCGAGCCACGATAATGATAAGCTGAACTCATTTAAGTTGCAGACCGAACAGATAAGTTTGTATTGTCTTTTTACATGGAAGATAATGACTGTACTGTCGTTGTGCACTACGTAAAATGACTGGAGTGTCGTTCTGTGCTGTAGACCTTCCAATAGTTACACCCAGTATAGAAATACACCAACTGTTGAAAATTAATCAGCTAAAATATCATTTCATACTATATTCAACAATAAAAAGATCAATATACACGAAATTACCAAAAATACATTTCTTTTTTCTTCAAATATTTAGAGATTTCAATGTAGATAATTTAAAAACCAAAATTCTTGTTCAAATACTCAAAATGTAGGAAAATATAGGTGAGTAATACAATAAATAACAAGATTTTGTGGGGGGAAGCAAGTACAAGAGATGCCGAGATGGAGAGCTCGTGTTAATTGGATTTGAGACGAATTGGGAAATTTAATGAATTGAAAGAGTATTTGAGTCTTTTGATGATAGGGATATTTTGGACCTTCGATACCATTTATTTATTCAATTTTTTAATGGAGGCTATTTTACCAACAAACATTGAGAAAATCCTATTTGTCCAAATACATTGTTTGACTAGGCTCTTTAACAAAAAGTCCCATTAAAAAACAGAGTGACGTGGCACGTCACTGTTTAAAAAAGAATTAAAACACAACTCAGAACTGAATCCAAACTTCCCAAATCGCCATTCACCCCCAAATTTGAAACCCTTAAACCTCTCTCAAACTTCCCAAATCGAAGGTGACCATCGCAATTCCCAATCAGAACTTAGCATCTCCGGCCACTCAAAGCTGTCGGCGTTGCTTGACCTAACATATCCGGTCGCATTCGAAGCCATTACCGTCTCCGCACCAAACTTGCTTACCAAGTACGATGTTTTCTCTTCTCCTGCAACTTTTTCCTTGCTCATTCGTAGTGAAAATGATTTTGCTGGAAGGCGTCGCCATGGTTGGCCTCGTCGGGGTCCTTCGCTAGCTCAGCGACCTCCAAACGAGAGTTTTGGTTTTTGAATGTTTGGGAGTTGGTATGATTCTGTGCGTTTTTTTTTAATTTGGAGTCTGGGTAAGGTTTTGGCATAAAGTGGGGGTTTATCTGAAGTTATATTTTTGGTTTGTGATTGTGTAAATTTCTGAATTGTGGAGGAATGAAGTCTGAATGGCTTATCTGTTCTTCATGATGGTGGATTAAGCTGAAATGGTTTTGGTGCACTCTGTAGGATTTCAAGAATTCACCAGATCATTTTTCAGTAACACATAAATGAAAACAAATGCCCATTGGTTGGTTGGTTGGCTTGGATTCCTGCATAATATATACTTGTCATCCAACTTCTTGCATGATTTGTACAGAGATATTGTTGTAGGTTTTTGAAGTCGAAGTAGGTTTTTCATACTCCATTATCAGTTGTTTATTTAGTCACAACTCAGAGATGGGTCATGATTTTTGTAGTGATTATGTTATGTTTTTCGATTTCAGCATTGTTGGTGGTGGTTGACGACTGCCTTAGAATGCCGGGAAGGAACTTTGAAATATGTCATAGTTGTAGAGCGAAAGATCATTACTTTGCCGATTGAAGACGTGTCCAAAATTTTCCAGTCTCGAGTTCGACTAAGTGACGATAAAGAGCTCCAGATTTTAGTGCACTTCACGATCTGGTCTGAAAAATTAATCGCGCAAGTTGATGCCAAAGGGAAGCAACCAGCTTGAATATTGAACGAATGTAATGGTAGTTTGTGTAGTGATAGTTCGTGTATGAAGTATTACTTAGCCCTCGAAGGGGTGGATTTGGAGTCCATTTGGTGTCTCATGTCTTTGTACTGAATTTATAGACAAAGTGTGTTTTTTTATAATTACTAGTCAATGCACGTGCAAGGCACGTGTCGTAGTGTTGTTGGCTACGTAATAGCGTGAAGTGATTTTTGGTTATTTTTGAGACATCACTAACTCCAAATGAAAAGTTAAAAATAAGAAGATAAGAAATAGACTGATGACAAATTGAAGAATAAAAAAGTGTACTTTTAAAAAAATTAAGGCTGTAATTTTTAACATGCTCACAAAATGCAAAATGTAATTAATTTTTTGTCGTGAAACTTCAAGTTATTACCTTGTGTTTATGTTGTAGGTCATCACTCTCCTAATCACTTACAATTATTCTTATGGCAATACATGGTAAATGACTAAATGTTAGTGCTAATGACTAAGCTTTCATGTGCCAAAGGAAAATTGCAGAAAAACATTTTAGGATCAATGTACTACAGGGAAAAAAAATGAGAAAGCAGTAAAAGAGAAGAATTTTTAAACGTGAAACAAATAAGACTGAAATGGTATACAACAAGATAAGTACTTCAAAGTAAAACAAACATGAAAATATAAGGAAAGATGTCTACCAAACAAATATACGAATCAAGTCATATTTTATTTTGTTCTTCGAAGTCATATTTTGAGCATGTTATCCAATTACGTTTATGATTTATGATGAAGGACAATTTCGGGTGTACTCTCAACTATTGGTCCTTCAACCTTCATTAAGGGTACATTTGGGAAAAAAAAAACTAAACCACAGAAACCTTGAAATTCTATTGCGCAATACCAAAAACTAATATTTCAATAAAATAACACTCAAGATTATCATAAATGCAATTTAATTTTGGGGGAAATCACTACGAATTAATTCAAAAAATAAACAAAGTCTTGCTCCTTGAAGTTCATTGACTACGCTATCACCAGGACCTCCATTGTTGATGAACTCTTCGCGAACTTTGCTGATGACGTCCTCGATGACGTGTACATAAACATTACTGGTGGTGGAGCTTGCCATATCTCGAGATTTCTTGATATCGGGAAAACTGAAATTCGAGAAAACGAAATGGAAATTGTCAAAAAATCTATCGGTTTAATCGAATGAAATGCTGGGAATCGAATGCGAACATACTGTGTTAGTAACATATTATTATTGTATTTTCATGCCAATGGTAATTAAACATTTGTGCAACGACAACTTGTGAAAAGAGATTGACGACATAGTTCTCACCAGTTAAATCATTTATTGCACTTTGGGCATCCTGAACAGAAAATCAGATAATTGAATTTGAGTAGAAGGAAGTCAGAGTATAAAAAACAAAGTCAAACATAAGGCAAGGAAACATACCTGCTGATTCCGAAACGAAACAAATCCGAACCCCCTAGAACGTCCAGTCTTTTGATCCCACATAACCTTAGCATCACTGCAAACAATGCAAGACACTAAAAATATTTGGAAACAAACTAAACAATTCATTAATCAGAAAACAATGGTAAACTATCTTTTTTACCAAAAAATTCAATATATGCAAGGGGAAATACCAAGTTTGAACTCATTTTAACCACTATATGGAAGTTAAATCGAGAAAGGGATCGTGCACAAGGAAAGAGATAGAGGTTCTTACGAACAACTTGGGTAAACAGAAAAGCATGCATGCAACATGGCATCAGTAACTTCAGGGCTAAGATCACCAACAAAAATGTTGTAGTGGCCTTCATAGAAGGTATAAAATATTAATACACCAAGATGACAAGACATCATCTTGTTATATGCTAAGCAACTAAGAAACACAGTGAGAAGACATTATTAGGAACCTACTTGATGTGTCCTCTCTCTGACCACTGGTATATGCCCAGTTGACTTTGATAGGCTGCCCAAACCTGGAAATCACGGGATAAGATATTTATCTACGTCACTTTAGAAATTGAATCTATGATAAGGGGGTTAATATATAGAGCCGGTTATCCATGAGAAAAGGGAGAAGACTTCCTACTTACAGATGCCTTCCATTAAGGCTTATAATAGCAATGCTGGCTGATCTACGATCAAAGTAGTGAATAAACCCATAGCATGACTGCACAGAGCACAAGAGAAGATAAAACAACAATATCTCAAGGCACAGAAATCCACGTCAGCGCAGAGTAACATAATCATGGGAAACAAGATGCATGTGAACAAAACCTTTTCTTTTCTAATAAGCTTGCAGCCTTCCACAGGATCAGTACTTGCAAAAACCTCTTGAAGAAGTGGTTCAGTCACCTGTGTGTGAACGTTCCCAACAAACCTGAAATTTAAAAGAAAATTCTAAGATGTTTTAAAAAGAAAATAAAACAAAGAAAAATTGATGAATCTGTAAGAATCTCAAGATATTACAACGTGACATGATAATGACTAAGAAAGCACCAAGGCAATTCAAACATATAATAATGAACACAAAAATCTTCCAGAAAAATAGAGAAGATCTATAAAGACACCAACAATTTAGATGGCTCTAGGTTTCGTAAGGTAGATAGGTCACAAAAGGCATGCAGCAGAACTTTATTGGAGGAAAAATTCATAAAACCATAAGATATTTGGAGGGAATTTGCATGAATATGCAAATGAAGCGAGCACACAATAAAGATAAAGAACAAAAAATTAAAATAACAACCATGTTAACAACACTCAGACACTGCGGTATGTATTTGGATCAAACCCCAGAGGCAGATTTCCACTTGGGTTTGGCTCAATCTGCAACATAAAAAGTCAAAGAAGAAAAATCTAATAAAAATAAACAGGAAAAAGCTTCCCAATTTATCTACTGCTCACAACAACCGTCATTCCCATGGGGAAAAAAACTATAAAATTAATAACATCTATATATAAGGTACCACTGACATAATGTTATAAATGGAAATAAGAGAATATTTGAAATGCAACAGCGATTTCTCAATGAAGAATGGTGTAAAACTGCAAATTTGTTCATTTTTGAAAAATAAAACAAAACCTGTACCAAACAAATCAAGAAATCTTTGAAAAACCTTAACCACAGTCCACATATTATAGAAAATTACTCTTCTAAACTTCTCTCTCTTAAGTCTCCAATCAGGCAACAAAAAGTTAGTTTGTAATAGAAAAGTTCACAAATGTGAAACTACATTATAACCTTTATCCTCGGTATAAACAATACCAGCCAATGAGGTGTCATTGCTCTAATTCCTGTTCTCTATTCACGAACATCAAAAAATTATTCCTGACACTTAAAAATACTTATCAAAGCAAAAGACAACCAATATCACAAATAGTTGCAAGACTGCTTCACACAAATGATGTTAGAATCCAATACTGAAAGATATAGAAGTGAATTCAGTGAAAGTTAATAGTTTCTAAATAAAGTAGAGCTGATACCAAGAAAGTCAATAATTGCAGAAAATTAAAGTAAGACCTTAAATTGCAGATTAAGAGTGCCCTCTCTATTTTCTTGCATGTCATATCCGCAACATGCACGATTCTACGATGAGAGTGAGTCCCTTCCCTTGCCTTGTGCAAATTTCCATCCTCCCCGTGATCAAAAGAAGCACCCATAGTCCCATAGCAATCAATTCTCTGATTCTCTCAGGTCCCTCGGTACACACTACCTATAAAATATTGCCAAGCTTGTGAAAATTGATTAAATCTGAAAAATAAGCAGTTTTCAGACAATGTAGGAACTTTCGTATAATTAAGGAATGAGCAGATGAGGAAATGCTACAATATAGAGAGTATATGAAATTTTTAATTTGTGATTGGTCGTAAAGAGAAAAACAAAAACAGAACAAATGTTGTAAAAACACATATTTAAGAATGATCTCTTTAACTAACCTTGTGACTGGTCGATGAATGGGAAAGGCAGGATTCTTATTTCCATTAGCATTTCTCAAACCACCTAATCGTCATCAATAAATCACAAGTATCCTCTTTTCCATGATCAGAGTTCTATCAAAAAGAAATTTACAAATTACAGACAATTTGAAAACGACTAAAAATCAATCAAGTGCCAATTTTTCAATTTCAAACTTTTTTAAACATTTAATACTACCTTGAATGCTTGAAGGCTAAATCATGCCTCGAAAGTTATCATCTGATCTATCCATCTTGATTGTCTTGCAAAATAGCAAGAAAAAAAAATGAGAAGATCAAATCAGACATATTAAAGACAGCAAATGTATAAATCGTAAAAAAATCCCAAAGAACTTCGGTAATCATAAACCCTCATCTATATCGACATAAACTAATTCTTGCTTGCATTTATTTAGCAATAAATGTAGTACCTTACATCACATTTTCTCTGTATATTCCCAATTTCATCACTAAAAAACATAAACTAATTCTTGCTTGCATTTAGCAATAAATGTAGTACCTTACATCACATTTTCTCTGTATTTAGCCAATTTCATCACAAAAAAATTCATGGTTCCACAACTTTCCTTTTAAAAGCAAGTTGACAGCACTCAGTTTAAGCTTCATACAGAAACTTAACAAATAGAAACTTCAAATTCAAATTCATTCCAATTTGATCCCTGGTGTACCGATGGCATAAACAATGAGTGCAAGTTCAGAGACACATTCAAACTTAATTTAAGCTCTTGTTACATTCTTATTCCAAAATTATATTTTAGAACCTCAATAACTGACCAACTTCATTTGAAAAATTTAATGGGTGAGAGCCAACACGTACATTATTATATTTCTTAGGCTGGAAACAAGAAAATAAATGAGATCTAGCCTGTCAAACATAAAATATGTGGATTCCACAAAATGACATAGTTATACCTAAACACAATTTGTTACCTCATATAAACTTAGCTTATAAGAACTTTCAAATAAATAAAAATACAAAAATTAAGAAGTGACCAATAGTGGAAGAAAAAACCTTGAGGAGGGAACTCAGGTTTAAACATGGAAGGCTCTGGTATTACAGTATTCTTCAAAATCTGTTAATCACAAACATCAAACTAAGCGCTCACGTATATCAATTGCAGCAAGTGAAAGGCAATGATACTTTTTGTTTTTTGGAATTTGAATTTGTGTATTTTATAAAAAATCCGACATCAACCATTTTATTCTCCTTCTTGAAGTTAGATATAATCAAATAGCCAACCAATGGTGTTTCAAGTAATTTTACAAAGAACTTGAGCCAGAATCCAGTCAAATGTGGCGCTGAAATTGCAAAATCATCCATACAATCCATAAATTATATTCAACTACTAATAAACTACGAAAAAATCAAATAAATTTGCCCCCAAAAAGAGAGAGAGAAAGAGAACAAAGAAACCTTCAATTTTCTCATGCTAATATTTCACCGTGGACAAATCAACCTCACTCGCAGGCAACATCACTTTCTTATTTTCCTATCTAATCTAGTAGACAATGAAAGATTAGACCACAATGTTAGAGACGAAGAGGCACGAATTCGATTGAGTGAAAAAATCTTAACAAACTAATATTGCATTTAAAAAAAATGCAAGGATCAATCAGAAGTA
>CM032638.1:29939992-30088454 GCA_019097785.1 Fraxinus excelsior
GGGATTTTGCATGCAAATTAAAGTCTCATCGTAATAATTATTATATATTTTTATTATACATCTAACATGCAAATAAACAACATATAATAGTGTGACGATTATGGACTTATACTATCTAGTCTTCCCGAGCCATAAGGAAGACTAGTTGGTCAGTCCTATTTAAAAAATAGCATTGATTCATACAATGCTCCATCCTCTATGGGTTATTTCCTCCATCTTCTTGTATCTTCAATTAGTCCAGCTACAACTTGTATCCTATACTAGTTGGCACCAGGCCTAAATAATCAAATGGACGCGACAGGCCCATAAATTAAAACGACTCGCATGTCCAAAATAAATTAGAGCTCGCAGGCCCATAAAACAACAAGAATAAAACTAACCATTCAACACATCCACATGGTCGAGTCCATAATCATCCACTATTAAAACATTCATCATATAAATACATTCATATATAATATCTAATATTATATGCAAACATGTTTCAAGTTTCTAGCAATAAAAAGTCGTCTAAACTAATTTAGACAAATGGATCGAAATAATTAAATAAATCAAATTAATCAAAATTAATCAAAATTAATTTAATTAGCGGTATATTTAATTAAAATCAAATTTTAATTTTATATACCAAATTAGAATCTCATTCTAATTCCACTATTATAGGGCGGAACTAATTTTTAATTAAAATCAAATTTTAATTAAATATTCATAATTAGTGTCCAACTCTAATTTTTCAAAGTTTTAAAATAAGATAATTTAATTAAAATCGAATTCTAATTAAATATCAAATAAGAGTCCAACTCTAATTTCAAAACTTAAGGCGATTAAAAATTTAAATTTAAAATCAAATTTTAAATAATACAAAAATTAGAGTCAAACTCCAATTCCAAGATATTAGGGCGAACTTATTTAATTAAAATCAAATTTTAATTAAATACAAAATTAGAGTCCAACTCTAATTCTAAAAAATTTTTTTAGGGCGAGACAATTTAATTAAAATCAAATTTCAATTAAAATGTCAAATTAGAGTCCAACTCTATAATTTCAAGAATATATTAGGGTGATATAATTTAATTAAAATCAAATTTTAATTAAATATTAGATTAGAGTCCAACTCTAATTTAATTGAATTAACATTTTAATTTAGGATAAAACTCCTAAATAAAATAAAATTCAATTTAGGGTCAAAATTTAATATTTAAGTTAAAATCCAATTTTAACGAAAATATAAAAAGTCGTCAATTTTAAATAAAATTTTAAACGGGTCAAAATTGATAATATGGTCAAACCCATTTAAAATAAAATTAAAACCATTTTAATATTTAAATTCAAAACCATTTTGAAAATTGCAAAATTGACCCAGTTTAAAATTAATAGAAAGCCCTTCTAATTTTCGAAAATTGCATGACAGCCGCCTATTTTTAAAAAATTGCAAAATTGACCCTTTTTCATAATTGCAGGGCGGCGGGGGCCTGCAATTTTAAAATTGCAAAAGAGCCCCCGCCTCCAAATCATCTTGAAAATCACCCAATACAGAACCCAGAGTAAATTACCTCCTAATTTCTTTTACTATTATTAGCGCCGGCGCTTCTAAATATTAACGCCGTTGACCTATTCACTGTTTTTTTGAAAATCTAGTCAGATTTTTTCTCAAAACATCAATTTCTGCTGTAACACGCTATAGCGTCGCGCGCTCTGGCCAGGCAGCGCGCTGTGTGGTTTACTGAAAGCCAACAGCGGCGAAATAAAACCTGCTACACTAAGCAGCGTTTCCGCCGCTGCTTGTGACGCACAAAAATCCAGCTGTACAGCGCAGTGGGGGGATGCCGTTTCAACTCGCTGCCGAGTTTCCCGGCTGCTCCGCCCCTTTTTTAAAATATCCAACAACCCTTTTATTTAATCGCCAGAATCCAAAATATTTAATTTTAAAAAACAGATAAAAAAAATTTTAAAAGATGGAAAAAAAATTTTTTAAATTGCTAGAAACAAGAAAAATAAACAATAATCAACTTTTGATTGTTCAACATGCAAAAACAATTTCTAACAAACACAAAGTAGGCTCTGATACCATGTTGGGAAACCTACTTAATCATGCGCAGCGGAAGTAAAAGCAATTTTCGATTCCCAAACAAGGATCTGCTTTATGTTTAGATAGAAACTGTGATAAAAATAATACCTTTGATAAATTCTGCAAACTCTTTTGTTGATTCACGAACTCCAATGATCACGATCTACAATCCAAGTTGTCCAATTGTCCAGCCTCCAATGGTGATCCACACAGAGAATAAGAATGACGGCTAGGATTTTCTTTTCTCGTGTTAGCAAAAATAATGAAAATTCCATTAGGTTTTTCAAACCCTAACAGCCTATTAATACAAGTCCAAACGGGCTGGCCCATCTCTTAACTTAACTCGGTCCAACATTTAATTAATCAAATTAATTAAATTCGGTCCATGAATTTATTAATCCAATTAATTAATTCGGGCCTATTAATAAGCAACCCAATTAATTAATTATCCAACACTTGTCAATTAATTAATTGGTAAATCTCATTCTTCTGGTTCTCTTTTTTGTGTGACCCATTAGGTTCCCGATCACGATGTCTAACGACGTGAATTATTATTTTGATCTAATCAAAATTGATAAATTAAAATACCCCTTTTAATTTATCATCAATTCACATTCGTCGTCCCAAATTGACATCTAGCAATGTGTCAGGGCAATACATGTGACGGGAAATGTCACGTGGAATGACAAAACCAAACTTGTTCGTTTACCGTGAAACTATAATCCCTTCGTCAATATGATCCAATCAATTACGAGATATGGACGTATGTCAATCTCAATTATCGATCATATCTTTTATCCTACCGTTAAGTCAATGTAAGTCGAAAACTCTTTTCCGACTTATGAGTTTACCTTGGCCAATGATTTCATTATCAACTTAACTGGATGAAATGTAGATCATAATCTCTTACTATCTAAGAGTGACGAATCCTCTATTGATCATTCACAACCTTCATATGATTCTTGACATACCCGAACAATGCCGTATTAGCGACCCTTGACAGAGCAACATCCGACATCACCAAAGCATGACTGTCCTCACATAAGGCACTATGATGACCTCAAGTCAAAGGACCAATTCCACTACCGAATGTTAGAAATTAACCACTGACACTCAGATAGTTTTCCATGTGGAATCTCTCAGTGGGTCTCCAATGTTTGTTCTATACAAATCATTCACGTGTTCATTCAAGTGTCTCCACACTTTAGCTTGTAAGATCAACTACTTACTTCATAAGTAAGAAATGCCACACGTGATGGTCTATCCATAATAACGATATCCGTATCTCGTTATTACATACAACCACGGACGATTTAAGATTCAATCATATGTAATTTGTATATCACAATCACAACTCTTTGTGATTAACAAATCACCAAAACTTGAATCTACGGATTCTATTATTTAATTAATTAGAATATTAATTCAATAATAAATATTGCCATAAATATGCATCGGTTATATATACATTAAAAGTGCTTATGTCCAAAGTTGATTGAACCTAGGGCATAACACTTACAATATGTACATAGCGATTGAAATTATGTTTATATTTTTCACTATTATTACAAATGAATAAACTTTTATTTTTTTTATTGGCTTATAATAGTTGATAAATTCTGTGAGGCTGGCAAGGAGAGAATCCAAAAGAGACAGAGCCAACATAAATCGTACGTAGACAGTGTTGAGATTAATTACAGGTGCTCGTCTAACTCGTGGTCCTCTTTGTCTTTTGTCGTATTATTACTGGTCACATTATTTGGTTGAGCCATTCTGATGGACTGTTGCAGAAAAATCAAGAGATGTAACTTCAATAAAATATTGTTCACCAAACATGTCACATGTAACGTGCGTAAATTTATTTAAATACGACTTTGATCACAATACACACATGTATGTGAATGCGTCAAAATGTATGTTATGTAGTCCAATTCAGGGTGGACCACCCTGGACTGCGAAGTACAGACAAAACCAACAAGCATCAAAAGGCTCCAACAGCCATATATCCTTCTGGTTCAATTATCAAATTTGTCATCCATATTATGGAAATACTTGAGATTCAACATAAGAATCGAGCCAAACTATGTTTGGACTGGTTTGGTGGTACTGTAAGTCCAGAAGCTGCTTGTGACTCGAGCATGGATATGAGTAGAATTAAGAACTTACTCGCAAGTTGCATATATCCAATCCGATTAAAGCATTGAAATCAACCACTGTAAGACATAAGAATTCGGATTAACAGAAGAATCTCAAGTGCAAGATGACTTGAGAAATGTGGCCACAGAGACATTGATATGCAAGTACACATTTTTAAATGTTATGCTTTAGATCCAATCGTTTTGGACGTCGACACTTTTAATATATAATAGATGCATTTTATTTATGATAGATATATTATTTAATTAAACTAATATTATAATAACTTAAATAATAGAGTATGTAGATTCAAGTCTTAATAATTTGTTAAACACAAGGAATTGTGATGTGAGATACAAATTATATATGATTGAATTTTAAATTATCTGTGATTGTAAGTAGTAAGAAGATACGAATATCGTTATTATGAATGAACCTTCATGTGTGACATTTCTAACTTGTGAAGTGAGTAGCTGATCTCATAAGTTAAAATGTGGTAACATTTAAATAAACACGTGAAGCATTGGAAACCCACTGGAGAGAGATTTTACATTGATAATTATCCGAGTATCAATTGATAATCTCTAACATTTAGTAGTGAAATTGGTTATTTGACTTGATGTCATCACTCTTTGGTAATATTGGATGTTGCTCTGCCAAGAGTCGTTAATACGACATTATTCTGGCATGTCAAAAATCATACGAAGGTTGTGAATGATCAATACATGATTTTTCACTCTTAAATAGTAAGAGATTATGATCTACATTTTCATTTAATTAAGTTGATAAGGAAATCATTGGTCAAGATGTGTTTATAAGTCAAAAAGAGTTCTCGACTAATATTGGCTTAGATGTAAATATGGGACGACGACTTTGAATTAGTTAATTCAGGTGAATTAATTATAAATTAAAATTGTTAAGTACTGTGAACGGAATCTAATGAGTCACAAACAAAAAAGAAAACCAAAAGAATGATGTCACTTTAACAAAGTGTTGGACATTTTATTAATTAATTAATTTGGTTGCTTGTTAGTGAGCCCAAATTAATTAATTGGATTAATTAATTTATTGATCAAGTTTAATTAATTATATTGATTAAACACTGGACCAAATTGAGTTTAAGTGACATGCCAAGCTTACTTGAACTTCTATTAATAAATTGTTAGAGTTGAAAAACATACAACACAATTATTATCTTACTAGCATAAGAAAAAAGAAATTATAATCCTCGCATTCTTGTTTCTCGTGTGGATTTTCATTGGAGGTGGAACAATTATACAACTATGGATTGTAGATCAAAATTGTTCTTCGTAGAATGAACTAAAGATATAATTCTTATCACAGTTTCTTTCTAAACACAAAATAGATCTTTGGTGAGAATTGAAATATTATTTAAATTTCGATGTTTATGTTAAGTAAATTCTCAACAACTTTAACAATAACTGACATCACAACAACATAACTCGAACTAACTCACCTAAAAACTTAAGGAACAAGACATAGAAACAACAACAATAACAATAACAAGCAACCATGTTCATCTTAGCTTTTTATCTGAAATTGAAACCATTTTTCAAAGTCCCATATTTTCCTAAAGTTGTCTATACCAATGTTGAAAATGGTACATTTTGTTTGCCAGCGTATGATTCTTTAGTTCTTTTCTTGTTTGTATTGGGAAGCAAGTTGATTTCCTATGGAAAGAAAGTGAGCCAAAAGGTGGGGTTGAGATTCAAAAGGCTTCAGGAGGTTTCCACAACTCTCTTGGTTGGATATATTTCATGTAAAGGAAGAAAGAGGCCTCATTCAGAAAATGGGTTCAGACTTCACCATCAAATGGTTGGTGGTGAATGGTGATAGGAGATTAAATCATTTTCAGGTTAGTAGGGGCATAGGATATTGCATTTAACAAAAATTACTCGTACAAATCTCTGTTGCATATTGTATTCTGATGCTCTATGCCCTCATAATATCTCCCCATAAGATCGTGATATCACGATAGATTCCCAAAGAAGCATATCCACAAATTAGATGGAAGAAGGTACACACGGTTGACTAGATCTATCTCTCGCATTTTTTGATATGTTTTCACTCCAATCATTTTCACCTTTGCGAAGAAGTAGATGAAGGAATTGTAGTCGTGGACTAAAGAAGGACACACTATATATGCTCCTCTTCTCAAATTTTTCAAACGATAGATTCGGCTAAATCTGATTCAATAGTTGATGTTAGCCTTTTCAGATACACATTTCCAGCTTTAGATTCAGAATTACTTTAGGAGAAAGCCATCTTATGGGAAATAGTCTAAACAAGGCCACCTTTCCTTGTTTTGGTAGTGTTGTTGCTGCCCTAAATATCTTCATGTTGTGTTAAGCTCGGAAAATTTCACTTTTCAAATCAAATTATTTTTTGCAGCTCTATTCGATTTCAAACCATGCTCGTGTTTGGACGCCTTTCTTCCAAAATTATAAATAAGAATTCGACCGTCATACAGTCAACGGGCCCCACTTTGGCAGCCATGTTTGACTGTTTTATTTGCAGTCAATTAGAATTTTGATGAAAAAATCATGGTGCCCCTAACTTGTTGCATTCAATATTCATAAACAGGACAATTTTGACATTTCAAAATAGAAAAAGACGGTTGCCAATTTTTTTTTCAAATATTGCAGCTGGATCACTATTAGTCGAACTGTTGCAACGTTTATATTTTTTTTTATTATTAAAATGTGGAATTAATTGCTCCCAAACAGCCACCATAATTCACTTAGCGATTCCTGCCTCTACTTCTCTCGAACATGGACCTCTTTCTTTTCTTAGCAATTAAATCTTTTAGAAAAAAAAAAAAAAAAAAAAAAAACCCCTACAAGAAAGATAAGCCCTTTACTCTAAATTGCAATATCACCAAGTGATTATATCTCGCTGGGCATTGTCAAGTACCGATCATATAATACTATAACCTATCTACTCTTGTGTTTAAGCATTTAAATAGAACAATTTCACTCTAAACTTAAATGTTTAAGAAACATAAGCAAAAGCCATTTTAGTGACATCTCATATCGGGTAGCTTTAGTATGTCCATTCTAAAAGTAAGATAATTCCCCTTAATCCTAACACATCTAAAAGAGACAGTTTTTCTCTTGCCACGTCATCGTCAACTGAAACGACGTCGTTTCAGCATTTCCCATTCGTTTTCAATTCATTTCTTCTTTTCACTCTCCCCTCTGTAGAAGAATGAAAACAACCAAAAACCTAGCTACATTCCCTAGATTTCTCGTTGGCCTAAGCATACAATCTCCACAAAAAAAATCATGGTATTTCCTTCTCTCTATTTCACATGAACACGAGTGAGTTCAATAGGCTGATTTTGGCTCGTTGTGTGGTTGTGTGCAGGCGGATAGAGAGCTGGGTTGGACGTTGAAGAAGTTCAATTTCAATGGTAGGATTAAGTTTTCTACTTTAAGAATTAGTTTTGCTATAGTTTATATAATAGTTTATTCAATTTGTTATTATATAACACTCTGAGGAGGAGAGGAAGAAAATAAAAATAAAAATAAAAATAAAAAAAATCCTTAGTGTAGTACGGAGACACCGTGTCCTCGCGGTGTCCGGACATGAGCTTGAGGTGTCTGGACACCGCGCGGACACGGGCACATGGTGTCTGAACACTACGCGGACACGGTGCCTATGTCCGAGCACCGTGTCTCCGCACTAAACGGGTGATGATTTTTTTTTTAATGAGAAGATTACAATTCTTTTGCTCAATTATATTCTTGCATTCATCTTTTTATAATTTCTATAAATTTACCTTTGTAACCGATGGAACTCACTTTATATACTTCATTCTCTAGGTCTGCCGTGAATTATGGAAGTTGAGCTAAAACTGGTTTATCTAGGATTATAATGGGTTGTGCACTAAAGTTCCTGACTCTATTATTTGAATACATTCCCCAGGTTAATATGTGCCCATGCTCTTCATTGTGCTAATGTTATCTTCTTTGGAGTTCACAATTGCTAAACTGGTGCCATAACTGTATATTTTTAGCAAATTAGACAATTTTGATGTTCCCTATTTTTATTCCGGGCTTCTTTGAGCATTATTTTTCCCAAGTTTTCTGTTCCTCCATTTACATTTTTCAATTATGCTGCCAAAATTAACAGAACTTATGGCTTGCTAATTTGTGATGACAACTCATAGTTGTAGCTAAGCTCTATTTCTTATATTGATGTTTTACTGGTTTTGTTGTTTATTGTGATAATAAGATATTTTCTGATCCTCACTTTGTAGTAATGAATTTTTACACCTTCAACATGTATCATTTTTGTAGTATGCTCTGGTTGCCATTGTGATTTCTGCTGTAATTGGATTGGTAAGTATATTATGCAGCAGCAATGTTTCTTCCTATTGTCTCGTTGTAAGGCTAAAAGTGGAGAAAAGGTGGGGAGATTTCCACTTTATTCTCAACAAGCGAGGATATAAAACTAGGCATAAGGTTTCAATTAGTCTAGCATATATTTCTTAGTTGATGGAGAGCTTGATACCTGATGAGAAAAGGGAGTTTGTTGAAAGCAGTCCTACCCCAGTGTTCAAATTTGATGAGAATACGAATCGGGTTGATCACAAATCTCTCTGTAAGGATCAAGATGTATGCTAACATGATGTGTGGTTCTCTAGCTTCTCTCTTATTCTTTCCCATATGTTTGATCTTTTGAAATATCGTTCAGATTATTTTGAAGACACTTAATCCAAATTATATACTGCATTTCTCGTGTTCCTTGGGACATCCCATATAACCAAATTTTTTAAGAAGTTATGAGCATTCATCAAAATGTTTTCTTGGACTTGTAACCACTGCTTGGTTGTTTCTATGCAGCACCTCTTTGTTTTCTTGGTTCAAGGCCAACCATTTAGCTACTTTATTGTTACTGTTTGTCTTGTAAGTAGTGTGCATTTGACGTGTTGTATTGTGTACAATGAGTCATTAGTACCCAAGGAGAATTTTTTGAGGAATAAAATATATAGGTTTGTGATATTTGAATTTAGAAGAATGGATTTATCAATGACAGCAAAATTTATTGCAGTAGACGTTCATATGATCTTTGAGGTTTTCATTATTTCTTGTTCATGATAGTCAGCACAATCATATTAGTATCTTTTCATGTTATGCAAAACAATGAACCAAGTTTTTTACTTTCTACATGTTGCCTTGTGATATTTGAATTTAGAAGAATGGATTTATCAATGACGGCAAAATTTATTGCAGTAGACGTTCATATGATCTTTGAGGTTTTCATTATTTCTTGTTCATGATAGTCAGCACAATCATATTAGTATCTTTTCATGTTATGCAAAACAATGAACCAAGTTTTTTACTTTCTACATGTTGCCTTGTGATTATGTTATGATTATGATTTAAAATGCAAACCAGGTAGTAAATTGTGACCAAGAGGTCTTCGATACGATTTCATGGTCCTTCCATTACTTATATTGAGCTTGTATGTCATAAAATGACCTCTTCTCAAATGCTTTGACCTTTGAGCACATATGCTTAGAGTATTATGTTGTTTATGATCTTAGTATTTAATAAAGTCTCAGTTGTCATTTTTAACACTAATTTCATTTTTATTTCTCTTTGCAGGTTCTGATTCATGATGTCGAGGTCTTACTTTTGTACATGTGCACATGACAAGCATAGAAATAGGCATGTTGAAGTGAGATGATAATGATTTTACATGAACTAGGAAATTGATTAGGAGCTTAACTTGAGCTTGCATCTTTCTTGAATGTGATTTCTTGTTACTACAGTTGTAGATAAATATCTTCAGTACAACGTGTGATCTTGTTAACTATTTCTTTGCAATACACTATTAACCTAACAAATGTTTTCATTTTTTCTCCCAAGATAGTAATGTTGTGCTATAAGTTTGCATAGTTTAAAACTTAAGCTCTCTTTGCAGTAGTTAGATTACAGTTTTAAGAATTTTAGACTTCTTATCCTCATGTCAATAATATAAAGTTTTAATACTTTCAATTTGAGTTGTTGATGTAGAATTACGTTTTGCAAAATATTTTTCTACCAATAGGCTAATTGCTATTTAAACTCAAATGTCAAAAAAAAAAAAAAAAAAAAAAACTTTTTAAGAGTTTGTAAAAAATATCAACTGACCAAAAATTCAATTCATACAATTCTTATTACCTTACTTATAGTTAAAAAAAAACATTCAAATCACTCCATACTATTAAATACCCAACTAAATTATAGCACGTGCCTACACTAGTGTTATTTGAAAAATCTGAAATTCGTGTCAAATTCTAGTCAACACCTCAGGGTTACTTCATACCAAAATTTGTGCATATCTAAGGTAAGGAAGGCCATAGGTGGACCGGGGGGTGCCCCCAACTTTTGAGATATATATATATATATATATAATCATATTTGGTATCGATTGAAATTTTGATTTTAATCTAAATCAAAATTAACAATGAATTTTAATAACATATTTCATGGAATTCAAAGCTATTTAATTTTTATCGAAATTTACTAAAAAAAATTGATTTTAATATTTACCAAACATGGGCAAAATCAATATAAATTTGAATTTCAATAATATACCAATTTTAAAAATTATCTGACGATCGTACGCTAATTGAATCTACAAATTGCTTATATCATTTCAAAATTTATTTCAAGAACTACATTATGGGCATATCGAATAGTTCAAACATATCGAAAATAATTAAAAAAAGTTAAACGTGACTCTTTAAAATGACGTCTAACTCGCATTTTTAAAAATAAAAATTCAATTATTTTATTAACATTTATTATTTTTGCGATACAAATTTCTCAATGTAATTTTCATCATTTTATTAGGAAATTTTCAAAAAAAATCGAAATTTTACATCCGAAAAAGTCATATCCCATATAATTTTTTGAATGTAAAATTATATGAGGTATGATTTTTTTGAACATGAATTTTCGATTGTAAAATTTCTCCCAATTTTTTTACAAGTTCGATTGTGCCTCCAACGTTAAAGTTCTGCGTCCGCCATTGAGGAATGCAATCTATGACTAAAGGGAGCAATAAGTTTCCTGCTAGGAATTTTCAATGACACCTCTACTTAGAAAATCCAACCCGTAGCACGTAAAGAGATGTATTTTAGTTGGAAAGATGACTCGTGTACTAAAGAATATTAAAGGGTTGGAATTTGTACTCATACATAATAATTGGTTAAAAAAAACTATTGTTGAACTATATGATTTATTGTTAAGGGATAAAATCTCACATCAAATAAAGATGAAAAATATAGACCAATTTATAAAGAATTAGATTACACCTCTTAACAAAATTGATCTTTTAAAATGAAACTCAGGTCTTAACATGGTATCAGAGTTCATTAAGTTCAAATGAACGATTCAATCCAATTAAAACTAAAAACAAGCAAACGAATCTCAATATTGATCTGCTCAAATGAGTTATTATCTCGTGTGGGACATGTTAAATTATAAAATCGAAACACAAATCTTAACTCTTATTTTTGTAAAAAAAAATAACTTAAATAAAAAAAAATTAAATGGTCAGATTTAATTTTAACGATTTTTAAGCATGAAATAAAACCGTTTCTAACATCAACCCAAACCAAAATATTGAGATGTGTCCATGTAAATTAAAATTAACGGTTTCAAATAATAATTTAATTTTTCAGTTTGACAAAATTGTGATGTGGCGACACCTAACTGGGTAGTGCACGTGCTCACAGCATTTAGACATCTATCGGACAAATGAGATGCTTCCACGTCAAGAAGATGACACGATACTAGCGAGTACGGAGTCATTATGCCACGTGTCTATATTCCATAAATAGGAACATCAACAAGGGCATTATAGTCATCTTAGCACACAAAGTCGTGTCAGTAGCAAATGCAGCGCCCGTGACCGACGCACATGATCGCATAAAACCCCTAATTCATGAGTTACATTTTCACACGAAATATTTTGGGAGAGCTGAGATTTAGAGAAACGATGGCGTTATCCAAGGTTTGGATGTCCCTATTCTTGATCGTGGTCACTTTAACTGGATCGATCTGTGAAGAAGAATCGGAATCTAAAGAGTTCGTTGTCACATTAGACCACTCCAATTTTACTGATTTCGTAGCCAAACATAAGTTCGTCGTCGTTGAATTTTACGCACCCTGGTAATTTTGTTTCTTTTTTAAAAATAAGATTACCTTGAATTTTTGTAGTTTTACTATTTTTGTATGAGAATTTGTAGTGCGGATTCTAGATTTATTATGATGGATATTTTTATCTACATAAATGTAAAGTGAAATGAAAGGCATATTGGAATATTTTAGTTAATTATGTTCGAGTATATGCGGTGCTTTTTGTTTTCCCCCTTTTTTTGGCAAAAATGAAAAAGAAAAAAAAAATTATAAGAAGGTAAGATCTATAAAGAGGAGTGAATAACATTTTAAGGCTGAGGAGGTTTAAGTTGTTTAGTAAATTAGAAGGAACCTTGGGTATCGTATACAACGTCAAGCTAATTTATAGTAAAGTTTTGTTTATTCAGATCTGTGAATAAATTGAAATAATAATCTTGTATTCCACTGTGTGTAAATTGCACTAGAAGAAACTTGTTACTCAATGCGTTGTTCAGGTTTACTTTTTTCTGATTACTTGATTTACATTTTAATATTTTGAAACATTGTCACAGGTGTGGTCACTGCAAGAAACTCGCTCCTGAGGTAATATTGTATCTATACTTGAAATGTTAGGGAATTATCTTTTTTTTTTTTCCCTTGGAATTTCTGGTTTTTGGAGATTATACAATGTATATTCTATGGATTTGCAGTATGAGAAAGCTGCTGCTATTTTGAGCAAGAATGATCCTCCAGTTGTGTTAGCCAAAGTTGATGCCAATGAGGAGAAAAATAAACCTCTTGCCAGTGAGTATGAAATTCAAGGTTTTCCCACAGTTAAAATTTTGAGATATGGAGGCAGTCTTGTTCAAGACTATAAAGGACCTCGTGAGGCTGACGGCATTGTAACTTATTTGACAAAACAAAGTGGCCCTGCATCCAATGAAATTAAATCCCTTGAAGATGCTACCTCTGTGATCGACGACAATAAGATACTTGTGGTGAGTGTCGTTTTCCACTCTTCTCCCCTCCTATATCCTCGAGTGTGGGAGTCAAGTTTGTAAGCTGCAGAGGTAAAACATATTTGTAAAATTTTTCAGGTTGGAATATTCCCGGAATTTTCTGGGGAGCAGTTTGAGAACTTCACTACTTTGGCTGAGAGATTGCGTGCTGACTATGAGTTTGGTCATACTTTGGATGCTAAGCTCCTTCCTCGTGGGGACGCATCAGTTGCTGGACCAATTGTTAGGCTGTTCAAGCCTTTTGATGAACTATTTGTCGATTTTAAGGTACAACATTTCTTTTCAGTTTATGTATATTTTTGGCTGGTTGTCTATTCTGTTCTCTCTGTCCTAGATATTTTCCATATGATCTAATACTATAGTCCTCTTAACTCAAAAACTTGTGTCTTTGCAGTCCTTTGATGTGGATGCTTTAGTGAAATCTGTTGAAGAAACAAGTATTCCTACTGTTACTATCTTTAACAAGGAGCCAAAGAACCATCCATTTGTTATCAAATTCTTCAACAGCCTCAACTCCAAGGTGAATAAAAGCTTCTTTCATCTTTTTAGGATAATTGCTAATTTTGTACAGAATGTTCTTGCCGAAGAAAGAAAATCTATGCAATATATAAATAGCATTATTTTTATTCCTTTATTTATAGAAAATCTATGCAATGTATAAATAGCATTATTTTTATTCCTTTATTTATTATCCGCCATGTATTGTAACTACTCATTCTTATCATAAATGGTTTACCCATTCTGATTGCCGAGGCATACATTTGTTATAAAAGGACAAAAGTTTCTCATACTGTGGTCAATTCATCACATGGTGTTGGCCTTTTTAATAAATTTGTTAATACAAAAATTAGATAAGCATGCTGTCTAATTTACTTTGTGATTGTTGGATTTCAGATCTAAACTTCATTTACATCATTTTGTTTTGCAACTTGAGAAAAATTGTTTTTTTTTTTTTTCTCTGCTTGTTTTAAAAGGTACAAAGACGTTGCTCTTAAAGATGGGTGTTCAAAAGGATATCATAATTTTTGAAAATTTATCATCCATTTTTTGAACGTCCTGAAAAAACTAGGACGGATCTTGAATTAGTTCTTTTGAAAATGTCTATCTAAACCAAGGAACATTTTTATTTCCTGTTTCCTTATTTCTCTATCCTTTGTTGATGAACTCGATCGAATTTGTCTGGCTACCAATGACTGCAGTTATCTTCTTTATTGCTGGATACTGTTTAAAGGTTTCTTTAATAACTGGAATATAGCACAATTTTAGTTGGTACCACCATATGAATATCTTTTACAACTCTACTCCATTTTGTTTTCTTTTCATTGTTGTGAACATTTGACGACCATCTCATGGTTTTGATGGCAGGCAATGTTATTCCTGAACTTCAGCAGTGAGCATCATGATGCTTTTAGATCAAAATATCACGATGTTTCTGAGCAGTTTAAGGGCAAGGGCCTAAGTTTTCTAATGGGTGATATCGAGGCTAGTCAAGGTGCTTTCCAGGTTTGTACATAGCCTTTTCTGTTTTATTGACTTTGCTATTTTCCTTACATGTCATTACTAACTCGTCATATTGCTGGCTTCTATGAACAGTATTTTGGGATTAAGGACGATCAGGTTCCTTTGATAATCATACAGACAAATGATGGAAAGAAATATCTAAAGCCAAATGTTGAGCCTGATCAGATTGCAGCATGGGTCAAGGACTTTACGGTAAAGAATCCTTCTTCAGTTCTTCCCATAGGGCCTTCACTCCGCCTTTCAATGAAAGCCTCTCCACAGCATTGATGATCCTTATATCTTTGATTTACCTTTTAAAAATGGTGTTCTCTATTTAACTAGTTTTTATTTTTACAATCTTGCATTTTTACATTTCGTTTTAAAGAGGTTTCAAAGGACCCTGAATGATATAAATTATTAAGACTCACATTTTGCGAGCATTTCATTTTTGTAGCTTTTTCCTGGCAGCAATTAACTAATAACTACTGTTTTATCATTTATGAAGGACGGTAATGTGCAACCATACAAAAAGTCTGAGCCCATTCCGGAGGCCAACGATGAACCTGTTAAGGTGGTGGTTGCTGAAAACTTGCAGGACATTGTCTTCAACTCAGGGAAAAATGGTGAGTATCAATATTCACATATTTAACATTCTTTTACAGTTTTACGGTTGTAGCAATTTTAAACTTTTCTGCCTTTTCTGTTTATTGTCATAACAAATTTCAGGTTTTATGTTGCACGTTAGTTTACTTATTGATTTTATCCGTTGTCCTGATACTTGGAGCATTTTTTTCCCCTGACCAAGTAGGAGTTACAGTTGTGTCCACTATATGGTCTGTGATCTCACTATTTGGGATTGTATAAGCTCATTGATCTTCTTTTCTTTTCTTTCTTTCTTTCTTTTTTTCATCAATTTGATGTTACAAAACACTTCCTCTTCTCTATCACTACCTTGCGTACTAGTTTGCCTGAGTACGTGTCTGTCTGTGCACATGCCTTTCTCAGTTTTTGTATGCAATATCACTAGCCCTTAAATGTCATTATCTCATTAGAGGAGAAGATTTCTCAATTGCACTTTCTTCTTTTTGGCTTGTCGATCCCCTTAACATCACGTCTTAATTTATGTGCAGTTCTATTGGAGTTCTATGCTCCGTGGTGCGGACACTGCAAAAAATTAGCTCCAATTTTGGATGAAGTTGCCATATCATTTGAAAGTGATCCTGATGTTATCATTGCTAAAATTGTAAGATACTCCACCAATATTGTTTTGATATTTTGCCACCTTAGTTTAATATGATGACTTGGAAAATGATACGCGATGAAATGTTGCACTGTTCACCTATCTATATCTTATAATTATATGCGGCTCTAATATAAACTTAAAGTGCATGTTTGTTATCAATATTGGATAGGACTAGAAAAAATAATTAATTAGATTCTATTTTTTTTTTTTCCTTCCCTTCAATAGAGGTCATGACAAATCTGTTTTGTTGTACTGTAAATGGTCATTGAAATATGTGTTATACTGGAAAAAATTTAAATTTATCATTACTGCATATGTACATCAGTTGATACCAGTATTATCATCTACAAACATGACAGCAAAATTTTAAATTAGAAAAAGAAACCGTAGCTGCATATGCACATCAGTTCAAATTTTATTTGCAACTTTTCGTATCCTTGCACTTTGATCAAGCCTTGAAGTAAAAGAAAATTGTAAAAACACATCTGGAATTATCCACTTGTTGTCCAATGCATTTAATCTGTAATATATTAAATATCACATCAAGTGATAATCATTTTTGAACGATTCTAGCCCTACTATAATTCAATTATTTCAATAATACTTTACTTTTCGTTTTTCAATATGTATTTAATTTATTTGACCATTTAGTTACCATTAATGTATATGTACATTTGACATTTATTTTACATATGTGCTTTCATTAATGTATGAATTTTATTTTAGTGTTATTAATTCTAATTATAAGTTAATTAGAATTTCACATTCAAGAATGAATTTCATTATTAACGTACATGTATGTTAATTAACATCGAGTTTTACTTAATTGGAAATTAAATAAATGATTTAACATTCATTGTAACGGATATATTCACTGGTATTAATTCTAAATTAATTAATGTTCACACGTATTCAAATATTACTTTTAAAGCACTTATAAAGTAGTTCATAATAACGTGGAAACGTTCAACATTGACTAGTTTGGTTAAATGTCACTTGCTTTAATCCTTTAGTTTGTCTAAAATTACCTTCTAGTTGATGTTTGTGATACAGATCTTAAATTTTCACTTGAAATTCGACTTCAGATATAACTGAATCCTCCTTTTCTTGCCTTTTGTAGGATGCTACTGCAAATGATATCCCAAATGAAACTTTTGACGTTAAAGGTTATCCAACAATATATTTCAAGACAGCAAGTGGAAACGTTTCTCCATATGAAGGAGATAGAACGAAGGAAGATATAATTGGTTTTATTCGGAAGAATCGAGCTGCAGTTGCAGAACCAGAATCAAGAAAGGAGGAGCTGTAATTTAGGTAACTAAATTTCAAGCACGGGAAAGAAGCTTTTGGTTTTAATTCATGTCTCAAGTTTAATAAATACTGGTTCTCTCCTTTTTGCAGGTGCATCATCATTATATTTGGAAAGTCCTCCTGTGAAAAAAAAAAATAGGATGATTTTGGCGTCTCTAGAAACGCCTCGTGAAGAGAATCTTATCCTGCTCCTCAAAACTTCCCAACCCCCTCCTTCCCCCCTTGTGGCATTTTCCCACCCCTAGAATTAGATTTACAATAAAAGCCAGAATCTCGTTTGGGGTACAAATGCTAGTTTCAGGCTTTATAAATTTCATGGATCATGTCATTACAGTTTTGTTAATTTAAATTAGAAACCATAAATTTCGTGCATGAGTTATACGCACTTCAGTCTTCAATATTACACTATGATCATGTGCTAGCAAACCATTTTGCAGGTAATACACCGTTGCTTGTAACACACACGGTCATTCTTATTTCGAGTTAGAATATACTATTTCAATTTGGCTTATCATTCCCTATTTTGACCCACCCTTTATTAGAAGTACTTGATGTGTCTTTTAAAGCTTACTTGAGTTCCTTTGCATTTCTTTAGCATGGAAAGGACAATTATAAGAAGGATAGAAGGGTTATAATAAAAACGATTCTAAGTGAGAAATGTTTTGACTATAAAGCCAATGTAGTTGACTTTAAGGGTACAAGCAAACCAAATTTTTTGAATGCATTCAAGGGTGCTTACATTCAAAGCTTGTATGTATTGTTGTATTGGCGTTGATAATTTTGTGCATAGTTAATTTCCTCTGTCTCTTGAGATGTCATATAGCATTCTCCACTATTGTGAGCTCCGCCACATATATCGCAAAATAAAAATTTCGTTTGTAGTGCTTTTGATGAATTTCTCGTAGTCAAGGGATCTATAACCTTTCCCTTTACAGTTGACGTTTGTGCTGTTGATAAAGTATCCACCTCATGTAGACGTGTGCTTTTTATGTATGGATTTTTCGGAAGGTCATAAGGCATTGTTGGCTGCCAACGTTTCAAATAATTCTTCAACTTCATTGGATGATTTTAATGTGATAGATCCATTTGAAGTTGCATCTATCGATATACGACATGTTAGGTTTAAACCAGTGTAGAAGTACTAAACTTGCAAATTTTTCTTCATATCGTGGTTAGGACACTTCCTGATCAAATCATTGAACATTTCTCATGCTTCGTGAAAACTCTCTAATTCATCATGTTGAAAAGTGGATATCTCGTCTTATTTTAATTATTTTTGATAGTAGAAAGTTTTTGTGACAATTTTTGTACGATAGCATTCCAAGTCCTAATGTTTTCAACGGGTAGGGCATCTAACCATTCTCTTGCTCCATTTTTGAGTGTATGTGGGAAAAGTAAACTTGATTGCTTCATTATATATTCCATGAAAATTGTAATTTTGGTAGATGTCCAAAAAACGTGAGATATGATTGCGTGGATTCTTATGAGATTTCCTATAAAATGATACTATATTCTGGAACAATAAAATGATATATGTCCTCAGTTGAAAGTTCGGTTGTCCAAATGTAGGATAAATGATGCTTAACTGATTTGGTGCAACAAGTGGTGTGATGAATTGTCCAAGTGGCAAATCATCTTCATCAATCTCGACTGGTTGTTCAACTTGTGCCGGTTGCACTTCTCTATTCTATTCTGTCATGATGTTCTCTCACCATTGCCTAATTCTCTGGTTGAAACTGCATTCAATTTCTGGATCAAATGGTACTAGATTACCAACTCTCGAAATTCGCATGCAAGGACACTTGTAAGGAAAATGAAAACAAAAAAAAAATTCAAATCAAAACTAGAATTAATTAAAAATTTAAAATAAATAAACTAGTTCTCGACAGTAGTGCCAAAAACTTATTCGTGAGATTCCGCAAGTGTACAAATCGAGACAAGTAATAAAGTGAATTTATCAAGATCGAATATCGTCTCATGGAAACTACTATCTACAATAAAGTTTTAAACTAACCTAGCTTCAATTTAAATTAAACTGGTAACTTATGATCAAATTTGTGTTTTCTAAATGAAGTTCTAATAAATAAAATAACAAACTCAAATTAAAACTGTAGATAAGATTATGTAATTTGATAGTTAGAATTTCCAATTTCACTTAGGTTATTTAATATGTATTTAATTCCAATTCATTAAACATTTTTTCATACGTGTCAACGATCGAATTAACCTAATGTAATTAGTGATCTCTCTCGAGCAACACTAATCATATTCATCTGCTCAAACTTACAATATCTCTATATAAATTCACACACACATAAACGCATTTATCTATAGGAATTCAACATGAATTGCATAGTCTATAATTATCTCTCGATATCTTGTAATGTCCATGTTAATTATTGTAATTATATATAACCACTCGATCTCAATATTATCCATAAATCAATCAATTGTTGCGCAGACAATTAAAGCATTAAACACACGATAATTAATTAATAAGTATCAATTTGACGTGAAAATCTTGAAATTAAACATTAAAAATATTAACCTACATCATCCATCATAACGATAAGAGTATTTAGCCACCGTTGAAATTAAATAAACAAAAGTGGAAAGACATCACCAAAAATTGACGAAACGCGAATAATTTCAAAATTATGTGTTTGCCAGCCAATTTGCCCTTTTTGTGCCTCCAAGTCAGCGACTCAATGTGTATACACATTTCAATTTCCTACCTCCAATACTGCCGCCCACTATGTGTGTGTGTGTCAATTTAAGCATTTCCTTTGCGTGTATATGTATATAAATAAATCAGAAGCTGCATTCATTTGTTTTCCTAGAAGCTGTTGTCCTTTGTTTTCTCAGAAGCTGTCGGATTCTTGTATATATATAACAAAATGCTGCATTTATTTTCTTTTTCAGAAGCTGCCGCCGTTTCCTCCAATTTCAACCCTCTGCGTGTCTCCTCTCCAATTACCAGCAGCCAATGTGTACATATACAATATAATATGGCTGCCAATGTGTAGTCCAATTTTTAGAAGCCCAAATTGAGGCCCATTAAGTTCCAATATCAAATTAAATTCATTCTTCTTTTAGAATGATCTTTTTTAGTTTCTTTTGTTTAATCAATATATAGTCTATTTGTATTTAAGTTAAATCATCTTTTCAATTACATTACGCAGAAGCAATGAAACCCTAGCATCTCATTTTTCTTTATTTCTTTGGATTGTTTAACATGGTATCAGAGCTAAGTTTCATGCGATGAGGCTTAATCTCAAATACAGCTTTCTCGGATCCAACTAGTATTTCGAGAGGGTTTTCTTTTAGTTTCTGCAATTTGGTATTTTGTTTTCCTTTCATTTGCGATCTGATTTTCCTTATTTTTTTTATTATGGCTACTGAAATAGACGATTCGCTGCAGTTTGTGAGTGTGAGGTTGGATGGAAAGAATTATTCATATTAGAGTTACTTGATGAGAAATTTTATTAAGGGTAAAAAATTGTGAGGATACGTTAGTGGAACTTCTGTGAAACCTAGAGATACCGATAAGGGTTATGCTGCTTTGATAGATGCCTGAGAAGCAAACAATGTAAGAATTATTACTTGAATTAACTTCTGTTGAGCATTCCATAGGTACACAGTTGGCGAAGTATGAGACATCAAATGAGGTTTGCGATCATCTTCGAAGGTTATTCACTCAGTCATATTTTGCAAAGCCGTATCAATTGGAGAGTGACATACGAGCTCTTCAGCAGAATAATATGAGTATTCAGGAGTTTTATTCTACTATGACAGATATTTGGGATCAATTGCTCTTACAGAATCGATAAGATTAAAGGCATGTGTTACTTATATTGCTCGTTGAGAGCAGCAACGGTTGGTACGGTTTTTAACGGCACTTCGCAGTGATTTTGAAGGACTTAGAGGTTCAATTTTATATCGTTCTCCACTTTCTTATGTTGACTCAGTTGTCAGTGAGTTATTGGCGAAATACGTCTTAAGTCTTATTCTAAAAAGGGAATTATTTCTACTTCTAATCCTTCTATATTAGCAGTGTCTTCTAAGTCACTCTTTAATAATCAGAATAAGCCTTGCATAAGGGTTGTTTTTGACGAGTGCAGTTTCTGTAAGTAGAAAGGTCATTGGAAGGCTCGGTGTCCTAAGTTGAGACAATAGAATCAATCACGGCAGCAATCTCAAGCTTGGAAGCCTGACAACCGTTACAATCTAATGCTCATAGATCACCTCGGGGTTATAAACCACCAAAATCTAATGCTGTATCAGTAGTTTCATTAGGTCCTTCCACAAATCCTAGTACTTTGGCTGAGCAATTTTTGAAGTTTCTCTCCTTACAGCCTCAAGCTATGTTTGCTTTTTCTTCTGTAGGTCAGTTGCCTCATAATTCTTCGGGTATGTCACATTTTGTATGGGTTTTGGATTGTGGTACTTTACATCATATGTCTCCAGATGCTCCATCTTTTGCTTATGTGTCTCCTTCGTCTTCTATTCCTGTCATGACTATTGATGACACTCTTATACCTTTAGCAGGTATTGGTTCTGTTGTCACACATCACTTGTCTCTCTCTAATGTTTGTCATATTCCAAAACTCATATTAAATCTTGCTTCTATTGGTCAGATATGTGATTATGGTAATTTGGTCACATTTTCCTCTTCTTCTTGTTATGTGCATGATCTGCAGTCTCAGAAGCTGATTGGGATAGGCCGTAGGAAGGGTGTAGTATATATTTTGGATGAGCTAAAAGTAACAGTTGTTGTTGCTGCTACTAGTATTGATTTGTCTTCTTTTCGTTTGAGTCATTCTTTTTCTTGTTTTTATTTATGGCATTCTCGTCCGGTCATGTTTCGTCTTCTCGTTTGAGATTTTTGGCCTCTACAGGGACTTTAGGGAATTTGCAACCTTTGGATATTTTCGATGGTAGTGGATGTAAACTGACAAAATTTTCAGTTTTATCTTTTAATCGAAGTATTTCTATTTCTTCTTCTCCATTTAATTTGATTCATTCTAATATATGAGGGCATTCTCTTTAGGGGCAGAGCCAGAATTTTTCGTCGAGGAGGGAGGCACAATTTATTGATGTTGAACGTCGAGTTTTTTATCATGGATGTAATGATAATAAAAATATAAAACAATAATACGACAATATTAAAAATGACAGTTTATAAATTACACTTGTTCCTTTCAGTTTTCATATTTTGATATCGTTGTACAATAATTTCATTATCGAGCTTAAAAAATATATATTTCTCTACATAAACAATTGTGCTATCATTCATCCACTGATCACCCATCCAATTACGCAATCTATTCTTTACAATGCTCGTTGCAGAAAATATTCTCTCCACAGTAGCAATAGCAACCGGTAGAATCAATGTTAAAGTCAAAAGCTTGTAAATCAATAGATATACCATATTTTTCTTTGTCAGAACTAACTTTTGTACAAGATCACCAAGGTCGTTCAACTCTTCAAAATCTTTGTTAGAACGCATGTCAAAAATATAAGTTTCAAGTTGATCATGAAGTCCAACGAGATCTCATGCAAAGAAATCTAATGGATAAAGTTCAGCAAGTCGAATCAAACTTTTCTTGTCAAAAGAAGAAAATGAATCTTGTGAACATAAAGAAGCTACACACATGAGTAACTCTGTATTTACCTCAGAGAATCGATCATTCAATTCTTGAAGTTGAAGATCAATGACAGTGTAGAACAAATCTACCTGATAATGATGTAAATTTGTAAGTTATGGAAGATTACGTTGTGGGCGACCACGAAGTGCACGACGTACAAACATTTCATCCATGTCGGGAACATCAATATAATGTTGTTGACAGAAAGAACATACTTCTTCCAAAAAAGAGTCCCATCATTCATCTCTTATTATTTGTAGTTATTGTTTGCATAACTTCACTAATTGCATTACATTCACAATGTCTTGATCTTTCCGTTGTAATGATTTTGACAGTTCATTTGAAATCCCCAAGACACGTCTCATCAATTGTAAATTAAATGCAAAATCAAATGTCTGTATCGACTTCAATAAATTAGTCATGTCGAATCTTTTGTCACAAGAACAGAACCATCTTCAACAATCATTGCAATATATCAATAACAGAAGAGAACATGACAAGTAAGCTGACCAATGAATTATAATGTGAACCCCATCGTGTATCACCAGCATGTTGAATGGTTGTTTCTTAATTAAATCCCCGTCCACTTCAAATCTCACAATTCTCCAATGCCTCAACAATAACGTCTGATTGCTTCTCTCGAAGAAGATCACAACATTTAGAAGATGCTCCAACAGTATTTACCACATCACTGACTACATGAAAGAAGTTAGTAATATGAATATTCTTTTTCGCAACAGCAACAAGAGCTAGTTGGAATTGATGAGCAAAACAATGAATGTAAAAAGCACATAGTTCCTCCTTTAAAATGAGTGCTTTTAGACCATTAAATTTACCTTGCATATTACTTGCATCATCATAACTTTGTCCTCTCAATCTAAACATGCTCAAGTTATATCTAGAAAATACCTTATCAATTGTAGCCTTCAGTGATAGAGCTGTGGTACTTGTGACATGTTTAATCCCTATGAAGCGTTCATTCACATGCCCACTTTTATCTAAATAACGTATTACAATTGACATTTGCTCCTTCATTGACACATCACGAGATTCATCAACTAGAATAGAAAATAATGAATCGCCAATATCTTTGATAATAACATCGATTGTCTCAATGGCACAGTCATTTATTATATCCTTTTAAACATCAGGTGATGTCAATTTGTAATTTTGAGGAGCATTTTCAAATGTCACGGCTTTAATATCTTCATTAAGAGCAGCCAAAAATTCTAATAGGAATAAGAAATTGTCTGGATTGAGAGAATCATTGGACTCATCATGTCCCCGAAATGAGTGCCCTTGTCGCAATAGAAGTCGAACGCAATCAATGGATGCATTAAGATGGGTAACATATGCACTTCGTAGTTGTTCTGGCTGCTTGTGCAAACTGATTAAATGTGTTGGTCTTGATTCATCAAAGATTCGCACTTAATGCGAGCTTGATTATGTGCACTATCATGTTCTCCAACATGAATATGATGTTTTTTATTCTCTTTCTAATATGTAAAACCTTCACTAATAAAACACTTACCTCCACCTTGCTTTCTAGAACTTGATTTGAAAAGATAACAATACAAACAATAAGTAGCATCTTTTTCTACACTATACTCCAAGCAAGAACCGAATTCTTTAAACCAAGAAGGATTGAATCATCTAACTTTTACTCCAAATTGTCGTTTTGGAAAGCCATGATCATGTGGCTGACAATGACCCTTTAACATATATGCTCTTCGAACTTGATCTCGGATGTTAGCATTATAATCCAAAATGGGTATCCTTAGACCAGGATCAGTTGAAAGTTCAGTGAAATCAAATCCTACATTATTCGACATCCTCGGGATCCCCCCAATCAACATTTACGTTGTCCAAGTCAGTTTTTCTTTGAAAGAATCTCTTCATAAGATTTCAGTTTTCAACAATACTCAAATTTCAATAATTTCAATCCAACAATTCCTAAATTTCAGCAATCTCAATCCATTAATACCCAAACTTCAGCAACTTCTACTCAACAATACTCAAATTTCAATTCATAATAGAGTAATAGACTAACTAGAGAAGGCTAAAGGTGTACCATGTTCTAATTCAGTCATTCAGGGGTGAGGGGCCAAATCAAATTTCGCCTCTATAAGGATGAAAAACACAAAATAAAAGCAATTAGCAAATAATTCAACAAAACCAATCAACTCAAATTTCAATTTTCAACAGGGGTAAAGGCGTAAAGTTGTGTATCTTACGGGTGCCGCAATGCGAAGTGAAACTGTGAAATTGAGTGCCCGGAGCTGGCAGAGCAGGCGGGTGTGAAGTGAAGTGGAGGCTTGGAGCAGACGGGTCACGGGTGCGAAGTGAAATGGATCAGTCTGTGAGTTCGAGGGATTCTCATTTCCTCCTCAATGGCTCGTCTTTTGTGTTCAATTGGTCCAATGGAGGATGGTGCATTGTCACCGTGCACGTATCAACGTCTAGAGAGAGGTACAAAGTCTCGACTCTTGAAGGCTGTGGCTGCGCAAATGGAGAAGACATGATGATGGTGGGATTTGCCGATTTTGGGACTGGGGAGTGAAATGGAATGGAGCAGTCCGCTTGGCTGGGTCATGGGTGGGAAGAAGGAAAAATGTTTACAATTTTTTTATTAGGCTTGGCCTTGGACGTTGGGGCATGGTTATAACTAAAAAAATATTCGAGCCCGGAAGTTCAATGTAGGATAGGGCTCTGCCCCTACTTCTCCTGTTGCCACAAAATGAGGGTCTTGATATTATGTTTCGTTTATTAATGATCATACTTGTTATTGTTGGATTTATTTAATGAAACATCGTTCTAAATTCTTTGAGATATACTCAGCCTTTCGTGCTCTTGTCAAAACTCAACATTCTGCCGTTATCAAATGTTTTAGGTGTGATTTGGATGTGGAATACGCTTCTAATAAATTTTGTGAGTTGTTCGCCTTAGATGAAACTATTCACCAAATTTCGTGTACAGATACTCTTAAGCAAAATGATATTGCTGAAAGAAAACATAGTCACATTGTTGAAATTGCTCGTTCTCTCTTGTTTCTGCTTCTGTTTCTAGTGTGTTTTTGGGTAAAACTGTTCCTAATACTATAAGTTTGATTAATACAATTTCATCTTCTCAGATTTTGGGTTTTTCTCCTTTCGAAAAGTTGTATGGGTATGTCCCTGATTATTCTTTATTTAGTTGTTTCGTTCTTCGTCCTCATGTAGAACGCGACAAGTTGTCATCTCGATATGTTATTTGTGTCTTTCTTGGTTATGGTGAAGGTAAAAATGGGTATCATTGTTTTGATCCAATAACTCAGAAATTTTATGTGTCTCGTCATGTTGTGTTTTTCAAGCATATACTTTTCTTTTCTATTCAATCTACTACCCATAGTTTGACTAGATTTGATCTTATTCGTATAGATCATTTTTCTGACGATTCTGATAGTTTGTCATCTCATGTTTCTAGTACTTCAAATACCCCTTCTCATGTTCTTACCACATTATCTTCACAACTAATTCGTACTGATTATTCTTTAGGTACTAACACTTTACTTTCTAGCACACTTGAAGCGTCTTCTTCTCTTATGGTCCCTCAAGCTCCGTTTGAGATTGTAGATCCATCTCGATGTCAATCCATGTATTCATAAGTCTACAAAGTTACCAGATTTTGCTTATTCTTGTTATTCTTCATCTTTTTAACCTTTTTAGCTTCTATTCATTGTCTTTCTGAGCTCTCTTCCTATAAAAAGGTAATTTTTGATCCTCTTTGGCAGCAAGCTATAGATGCGGAACTTTTTACTTTGCACAAGACTAGTACTTGGATTTTGGTTCCTCTACCTCCTGGTAAGAGTGTTGTTGGTTGTCGTTAGGTGTATAAGATCAAGACTAGTTCTGATGGATCAATTGAGCGATACAAAGCTAGGTTGGTTGTAAAATGATACTCTCAACAGTATGGTATGGATTATGAAGAGACATTTGCTCATGTTGCAAAAATGACTACTATTCGTACTCTTATTGCAGTAGTTTCGATTCGTCAGTGGCATATCTCTCAACTTGATGTTAAAAATGTCTTCTTAAATGGAGATCTTCAAGAAGAAGTTTATCTGACGTCCCCTCCTAGTGTTTTACATGATTTTGGGTATGTTTGCAAGCTCAAGAAAGTATTATATAGTCTCAAACAAGCACCTTGTGCTTGGTTTGAGAAATTTTCTGTTGTGATCTATTCCCTTAGATTTGCTTCTAGTAGTCTTGATTTTGATCTTTTTGTTAAGTGCACTGATTCAAGTCGTATCATTCTATATTTATATGTCGATGACATGATTATTACTAGTGATGATATTGATGGTATTTCAATTTTGAAGACCGAGTTAGCTAGACAGTTTGAAATGAAGGATTCAGGTTCTCTACGATATTTCTTAGGTATTGAAGTAGCTTGCTCACCCAGAAGTTATCTTCTTTCTCAGTCGAAATATGTTGCAAATATTCTTGAGCGAGCTAGACTTACTGATAATAAGACTGTTGATACTCCCACTGAGGTTAACGTAAAGTATTCTTCTGATGGTTTACCTTTGTTAGACCTTACTTTATATCGTACTATTGTTGGGAGCTTGGTATATCTAACTATCACTCATCCAGATATTGCATATGTTGTTCATGTTGTTAGTCAGTTTGTTGCTTCTCCTAGTACAGTTCATTGGACAGTTATTCTTCGTATTTTGTGGTATCTTACAGTCTTTCAAAGTCTTTTACTTCCATCCACCTCCTACTTGGAACTGCGTGCATACTCTGATACTGATCATGGCAGTGATCCTACAGATCACAAGTCTATTACTGATTTCTGTATCTTTTTGGGTGATTCTCTTATTTTTTGGAAGAGTAAGAAACAATCTATTGTTTCTCAATTTTCAACCGAAGCAGAATATCGTGTTATGACATCTACTACCAAAGAGATTGTTTGGTTACATTGATTACTTGTACATATGTGAGTTTTTCTTTATCATCCAACTCATATGTATTGCGACAACCAGAGTTCTATTCAGATTGCTTACAACTCGATTTTTTCATGAACGAACTAAGCACATTGAGATTGATTGTCATCTTATACGTCATCATCTCAAGCATGACACAATTACTTTGCCCATTCGTTTCTTCTTCTTTGAAGCTTGCAGATTTCTTTACCAAGTCGCATTCTATTTCCCGATTTCATTTTCTAGTTGGCAAACTCTCTATGCTTGTAGCTGCTGCATCTTGAGTTTGAGGGGAGATATTAAGAAATATAGAATTATTTTGTTTTATTGTTTATTAAGGGTAGAATGATCATTTTTTAGTTTCTTTTGTTTAGCCTATATATAGTCTCTTTGTATTTAGGTTAAATTATCTTTCTGTATTCAATTGCATTATGCAGAAGCAATGAAACCCTAGCATCCTCTTTTTCTTTGTTTCTTTGTATTTTTTAACAAATAAAATATCATGATTTAGAATCTCAAATAAGTATAAAAACTACACTTATCACTTGTCATAACAATTTTGTTAATTTAAATTAGAAACCATAAATTTCGTGCATGAATTATACACACTTCAGTCTTCAATATTACACCGATTGTGTGCTAGCAAACCATTTTGTAGGTAATACACCGTTGCTTGTAACACATGCGGTCATTCTATCACTGTTAAATTAGGACACAGGCAGTTCTTGAATTCGGGGTCTTCTTTCCGAGTTTTCTGGTGCTGTTGCCTTCCTCTTGTTAGTATTGTTGTTGAGGTCATTGTCTATTATGCTGTCATTCTGTTCTTTGGTGTCATTAATGTTAGTTGTATGAAGGAGGTGGGAATGGAGTTTCCTTAAATCTGCTAATTTGACAGGTTTCAACAGGAATTCTTCTGCTCCACCTTCCAAACACCTGTTTAATTACAATCAAATACATTGATGCATCAGCAAAATCTATGCATAATCAATTAAAAGCTAGTTCATGTCAAGTATTAGGTTACTCAAAGTTAATTTAGAATTACAAATTAGTCGATTTGGTTCTTATCTATCTTGTTTGAGCCAAACATGTACAACCTTTCAACTGAGTTGATCTTGAAAACTAGCCAAACTCGATTGATGAATAAGGCTTACAAAATATGGGATTAATAAAACAAGTCAACCTGGAGCTTGTATAAAGCCCTTAAATTCTTTATTTTGCTGTGGATTTATATTTAGTAGTCGAATTAGAATATACTATTTCAATTTGGCCTACCATTCCCTCTTTTGACCTTTAAAAGTCTTCGACGCGTATTTTAGATTTACGTGTAATATTAGTTTATCGAAGAATGTGTGGTGGAAGAGGAAAAAATGTATTTTGAAAATAATGGGAATTAAACACGGGTTTAGCAAACGAGCCACAATATGCTATATTATTATGGTATATTATTCCTTCTTGTAACAAATTTATAGCTACTTGTCGTGTCTCTTGGAACTCTTTAAAGCCCTTGAATTTTTTTCATCGCTCCATTGATTTTATTGCTAAATTTAGATTCTTAGCAAGCAAATTAATTAAGTCTCTTTCACATAATAATGTTGTGCCATTTATCAACTCTCCAAATAGCAAGTAAATATATAGTTCAATAGGAAGAAAAAGAGATGAGCATTTACATGTTAATTCTTGATGGTATATTCTCAGATGACATGACTACAACTGGGACATCTTTCCAAGAAGATCCCTACACCAAAGAAATTTCCATGGCCACTTAGAAAGTCATAAATGAAATATTTCAAATTTTTATTTTTATTTTATTTATTATTATTTTTTTTTTTTGCGTACTATTACAAACTTTTCTTTCAAAATTAATCACTTTTTAAATTAAAGTGATTTTTTGCTGTTGCTTTGTCTACAACAATGAAAGACCATGTTCTTTGAAAGGAGGGAAAACAATAAGTGGATGGTAAAAAGGTAAATAAATTAAGTTAATAGTAAATGAAATAATTTTGTCTCTTTACTTTGGAAACACTGTAGACTTTGTTATAGAACTTATAAAATTAATCGAGGACGTGTTCAATGTGATGGGTCGACAGTATTAACATGATTAAAGGAAAAAAAAATCTTAATACGTAGGTTATCGTGTCCAACCTTGTATATCTTGTACAAGGCACTGAACAATTTAAGTGAACTATGGACAAAATTAAGGAGTGAAAGATGTAAAATTGTTATTGAGCATGAACAATTTAGTCTTGCAAACCAAATACACGTAAAATTATTATTAGGTTTTGTGTTTGGAGGTCTAACCTTGACTCTTTTGAGCAAATCATAACCATTGATGCCTGGCATACTATAATCTGTCATGATCAAGTTAACTTTTGATACCTGAAAACGTATTTATATCAGAAATAGGGATTGATAATACTTTATCAATTTTCAACGGATGAAACTTCAATTTTAACTCCACGTGATTTGACGAGATTCACAACTTTTATCAACTTTATATTTCATCAACTTTTATCAAAATTTGTTAAAACTTCTATCAAAATCTTTGTCAAACAACCCCTAACACAAATCCCACCTCAAGAAAATGATCAACATAGTTGATTATGTGTAATGTATACTTCTTACCGCTTTCTGGGATGATTCGGATGAAGAAATTGATGTACTAGAAAATTCATTCTCTTCAATATCAAGCAACCCCAGATACTCTAGAGCCTTATCTCCAGAATCCACACATGTAACTGCATTATTAAAAGAACAACACAATTTATCTTTGGCAAGATCAACTAGACACTATTGGACAATATTGATAACGAAAAAGAAGCTATAATCTATTCATTGTACTGTCGAGCCATCGAATATTACCTTGGTAAGAAGAAACAGTAAGAAGCCTTTCCAAGAGCTTTCTATCAATGTTACTGTCATCAACTGCCAACACATGAAAATGCTGCTTTTCTTCTCCTTCTTCTTCTTGTTTTTGCTTATTTTTTATATTCTCATCAGCTTCGGAATTTAAATCCATATGTTCTGTAAGATGAAAACCCCTTCAATTTCTTGATCAAGATTTCAACTTTCAGTGTGTGTAATGTGTGTGCATGCTATTTGTACGCAAGTTCTTAATCTTATATATGTATTAAGTAGTTGATAAGCAAAACCTGCGTGTGCAGAAAATGTTGTACATGTGTTTTTAACCAGGTTGTCTTATTTTCCGACACCTTGTTGGTACAACTACTTATGGTGGTTCCTCCACTCCTTCCGCCTGTGGGACCCTCACTTTATTTTCTCTCTTTCTTTTGGATCTCATGTGCATTGCTTTTTTCAATTTTCATCCCCTTTTTTGGGATACAGGGTTGATTGCTAAGGATATTGGGATTGAATTTCAAGGAAAAACAACAAGATCTTTGTGCTCATTTTGTCTAACATAATAATCTCAAATTGATTTGGTGATGACTTTGGAAAGTGATTAACTACCAAATTAAGCCTCCCATTTGGAACAATATATAAATGTCATTAATTTTTGAATAGATAAAATGAGTGGTGGATAAGTGAAAAATACTTATGAGTCCATTGAAATATGTTGAAAATAAAATTTAATCATTTATAAATAATTTATAAATTTTGCTAGAGGGAGACACAGATATTGTTTTAGCTGGAGATGTCAAACGAGCCGAGCGGCTCGTCGGCTCGGCCGCTCGACTCGTTAAAATACGAGCGAGCGGCTCCTGGGCTCGTGAAAAATTTAAAAAAAAAAACCTGAAAATATTTTTAAAAAAATTCAAAAAAACTCGCGGCTCGGCTCGTGAGCTCGTGGGCCGAGCCGAGCTCGTGGCTTAAAGGGCCAAGCCGGCTCGGCCCATTGACATCTCTAGTTTTAGCTCAAAATGTACTTGACCTAGCATGCATGTTTGTCGAAGTTTTTGAAAAAAGAAAATTTATTTTGAAGTAATTTTTTTGTTAAAAAAATGTTAGGATATATACTCTGAAATACTTTATCGATTTATTTAATTTAAACTTTGACAAGTAAAAAACTATTATTTTAAGTTTACTTATAAGTTATAATTAAGTTTTTTTAAGCTTGCACACAGATGACTAATTCGTTTTTTTCTTGGTTCTTATTATTCTTTAATACACGTCAACTTTGCATGTCAAGAAAGAACAGAGAAAATTGCGTTGAGTAAAATTAATTTTCGAATAAATATATTATTCACTCTTAACTTAAACCATATCACTATGGAAATTTATTTTTATTCATATCTTCAAAATAACTATATGTAACTACACCATCTAAAATTTTGAACAAATAGAAAATGAAAAAAAAAAAAAAAAGATTAGATTTGGAAATTGAAAAATTAAGGTAACAATCTTATGTACGTAATTATACTAAGCTCTCGTTTGATGGGATTTTTAGTAGATTTTGATACGAGGTGTTGAAATGTGTGATTAAAAAGTTATGAGTCTCGTAAAATGTGTAGTTAAAACTAATTGTTAATTTTGACTTAGATTAAAATTTGATTTTTAACTTGTGCCAAACAGGGGCTAATGCAGACATGATATAAAGAAAGATCCAAGGTTAGGGACCCACAAACAAATATTTGAAAATCTTGTGGGGTCTACTGGAAATATACAAATCTTTTGTGGCCCCAAAAGTTGCTAGTCTCGTGATGCAAAATCTGTGTTCAACAGAATTTTGTGTCGTGATAGAGGGGGTTTCTATTCTTAAAGCAAAAATTAAGGAAAGGATTTGTTTAGTTTTATTTAAGACTTATGTTCAAAGTTTCCCTGTTTTACACACACTTGAGTGATTCACTGTTTGAGACCCTATTTTTTGTCTGCCACGTGTTGATTTCTCCACGTTTAGGCCTCATCGTGATGATGACAAGACCAAACAAATCTTGATGATCATGGCAATATTTTTAGGGTTTTAGTGTGGTGAATTTCTTGAAAAGTTGTTGAATCTGATTTATAATTGTTTGATCTACAGGTATAAGTTACAAGGTAAGTCTTTAAAATTATGTAAATTTTGCAAAATCGTGTTTGGTCGAAGTTAAGCTCTATCAAATGAAGTTCGAAAAGAGTTAGACGGTAATGTCAATAGTTCAATTTCGATCAAAAATAATTATTTTTTTATTTTCTCAAGACTTATTGTCATGTTTCGGAAGTGTTTATATATAAATGATTTTATTTATAAATTAATAGATAGAATTGAGCGTGTGAATACATGATTAATTTAGTACTTGTAGATTTCGAGAAATTTATTAAAATTTTATTTGAATGTTTATAAACATGAGCCAAAAATAGGATTACGCGATTATGTTTGGTATTTTTTGGTGGCTTGAGCATTCTTGTTATAATATTTTGAATTTTTATGACAATTTTGAGATTTCTCTCTAGTATTGAAATTCTGTTTGCTTTATATAAATAAGATCCAAGCGTATTATCAATATTCTATGTGAATCAACGAGCTTAAATTTTCAATATTTTATGTGAATCAACAAGTTTTCATGTATATTTACAAAAAAATTCTCAGCGAATTAACGACTCTTAATAAATATTACTTCAATATTAAGATTTCATACATGTTACCCTAAATCAATTTCCATAGTCATTGCTCTTATTTCCTCACTAACCAATCATCCGAAAGGTAATGAAAGTTTTCCGTATTTCCAACCCTAATGTCTCAGATGATTCTACCGTGATTAACGAAGAAAAACTCATATACTAATCAATTTTTCATCAAAATATCTTTCCAAAATGCAATTTGCTAGTAATCTTAAAGTCCTAATGAAAGAGAGTGACAAGTAATTAGACAAACGCTCCCTCCCTTTTTCATTAAGGTTGGATAGACTAATAGATTTTTCTTTGGATTTGTTAAATTTTGACTTTGAAAAGGCATCATGGGACCATATCATATCATCAAAGTAGAAAGATTGTCTTATCGGCAAATCTTGTTTCCTTAACCAAATTATGAAAGAATCAAATAATATTTGTTAAAGATTATCTATCTACGGTTCGTGTCGATCATCTTTAAACATGTGAAGTTAAGTAAATTGTTCACTCTTCACTTTGACCATGGATTGATCTTTGTACGTAAATTTCTTTCTTCGTAAATGAAAAATGCCTGATAAACTATAGTAGTCTGCTTTTCAATATATTGAAACCATATATAGTTAAGTTGACACGATTATTGCAATTCTGATTTACTAGTTTAAATCGTGAATTCTTTGCTTCCCATTCTTGTTTCGTGTTATTAATGCTCTTGTAAATTTATATTTAATCGTCTTAGAGCAATGATTGAATTAAATTAAAAAAGCAACCTTGTCTATTCAATTTAACAAATCAAATACAACACAATTCAATATATCAATACGCAACGTGTCGAGTCCACCAACTTGGAAATTTTCCTTAAAATGATTGTCATATCTTGTAAGAAACTTCCAACTTGTTGGCCCACCATTTTTCTTGAAGGGTTTTTTTTTTTTTTTTCCAAAACGTTTTATATATATACATGTATACTATTTTTAACCACGCATTTATATAATAAATATTCTGCATGTAAATTCAAGTTTTTTTTTTCCATTTTTTAACCACATATTCTCTAAAAATTCACTATTTAAAATATTATTTTTGCCAAATAATGACCATCAAATATGTGCTTAATTGCACGTTCAAGTGGTAATTAATAACCACTTTACACTCTTCAATATATATTATTAGAAAAATCTCGAATTTATAAAGTCGAATTTTTTACCTTCTCATTTCATTGTTTTGACCTAGTTTACAAAAGAGGGTAGCATACAAATGGGCTTGACATCTAATGGAAAAACCCAAACTTTTGTGATATGTGGAAATTTCACGAAATCAGACATTAGGTTTGACATTTTTAAAAATCAGGTTTTAGCTTTATTTAATCAAAAAAGGTATTAATTTCAAAATTAAAATTAATAATGATATTATAAAATTAAATTACTCTATACACCCCACCTACCCCCCACCAAATTCTAAACCCTAATTCCCAAACCCTCATCTCTCCTCCCCCCTCCCTTCCTCTCGTATCCACCATTCTCCCCCTTCCTCTCGTATCCACCCATCTCCTCTCTCTTCCTCCCGGTCGATCTCCCTCTCCCTTCACAGCAGCATCGATGTTGTGAGGTGTGCAGTGGGTGTGCGGTGAGGTGTTGTGGGTCTTCGATGCAGTGGTGTGTGTGAGGGGTGAGTTAATTATATTATATTACCGTTAAATGTTTAATTTAATATAATAATTGTGAAATCTAATTAATTAATTCATGAAAATTTTGATTTTTGTAATTCTAAACCTTGGGGCCTGATTTTCGATTTTGGGATAGATAAAGTCTGACTTGTGCATTTTTCCCTATATACCTTACCAAAAGCCCAAGAGAAACATTCTGAGTGGAAATTACATAATTCCAATTGTTTAAAGATTACAATTAAAAATCAGGGTTGAAGTTTCATAATTCATAAATCAGGTATCAATATAATAATTAAACATTAAATATTTTACCTTAATAATTCCAATCCCTCGAAACCATTTCTTGAGCTTCTCTCTCTCTCTCTCTCTCTCTCTCTCTCTCTCTCTATACTCCCTAGTTGGCATCGCTGCAAGAATGGTGTCGTCTACTAGAAGTCTTCCGGCGATTCTACTATCCACAGCATGTTCAAGGAGGTGGATCTGGGGCTGATTCCACAAGAAGTCTTTCGAGGATTTCGTCGCTGCAAGAAAGGTCCACCAGTATGGGCTCCTCGATCTGAGCGTCGCTGCGACGAATTGTGCACTCGCTCGCTCAAATCTTAGTGGTGGTGGGTGTGTGTGGATGTGGGTGGTGTTGGTGTGGTTGTGGGTTAATGGTGTGGTGATGGTAATGGTAATGGTGGATCTAGGTAGGACGGTGGTGGTGGTTGTTAGCAGTGGTGATTTGGGTGGTGTTGGTGAGGTTGTGTGGTAATGGTGGTGCGGTGGATCTAGGTAGGACAGCGATGGTGGTTGTTGGCATTGATGATTTGGGTGGTGATGGTGATGAGGTGGATCTAGGTAGGACATGTAGTGGTGGTGATGGTAGTGGCGTGCTCGTGTTGGCAGTGGTGACTCTGGATTGGGCTAGGAGGTACCGCTCTGATGTTTACAGTTAATGGTGGTGGCGGCGACGGTGAGGTGGTGGTGAACCATTAAATAGTTAATATGTGAGTGGTTGGTGGTGGAGGTTGTTGTTCGTAGATTGGATCTAGGAGTTGGGAACTTTTTTCAGATCGATGCTGTGAGATGGTGCGTGCTGTGGGTGCAGTGGTGGTGGTGGTGGTGGGTGTTCGTGCTGTGGGTGCGGTGGTGGTGACATTGTCGGTGTGCGGTGGTATTTACTTGATGTGGTGTAGTGGGTTGACAATGGTGGTGGCAGTTGACGGTGGTGCAGGTGGAGGATATGGTGATTTTGATTTTTTGTGACTAAAAATATAATCTGTGACCTTAAAATTCTATTATCTGTGACCAACCATTTTATTATCTGTGACCTAAAAATTATATAATTTGTGACCATGAAAAAATATGTAACTGTGTGACCTATAAATTTTGATCTGTGACCAACAAATTAATTGTGACCTAGAAATTTTTTGAACTGTGACCGTAAAATAATATGTGACTTATAAAAATTATTATTTGTGATTGAAAAATAATATGTGATTATATAAATTGTGAATATGTGACCATATTGTATAAATTGTCGGAATCAGAGCAGTTATTGGAACAATCATCGGAATAGTCATCGAAATAATTGACGGTATCGAAGCAGTCGCCGGAATGGTAGCCGAAGAAGAGTGGCAGCCGGAACGGTCACCGAAATAGTCCTCGGAATGATAGGAGCGGTAAATGTTGGGTGAGTTAATTATATTATATTAGAGTTAAATATTTAATAAATTTATTTAATAATTAATTAATAAAAATATTTTTAATTAATAAATAAATACCTGAGTTTTGCATTTTGTAACTTGACACATAAAAATTGAATTGTGTCAAAATTAACACCTGAATTTTGAATTTTTCCCATATTCTGATTAGAAGCCCATGTAACTAATCAAAATGGGCGTAACATCTAATTGAAAAGCCCAAATCTATATGATATACCTTACTGAAAGCCCAAGAGAAGTATTCTGATTATAAGCCCATTTTACTATCTGAATGGGCCTAACATCTAATTGAAAAGCCCAAACTTCTAATAATATACCGTACAAAAATGCTCAAGAAATATGACGATTTAAACCCCATATTACTAACCCCCAATTTGATGAGGCTATTTTGAGATTTTAATATTATCAAATTTTATTTCTAATAGTACATTTCATTGTCTTACAACTTTATTTACCTTTTTTTTTTTTTTATCATTTCATGAGACCTCATCGACATATACCCCCATCGACATATACCCTCGTCTGTTTCCAATTTTCAACCACTTTTGATTGCTTTTCGGACCGTTTGAATGATTAGGTAGCCAAATTCTCTCTATAGGGGACCCACTTGCTGAAAAAAGGGTAAAAAAAAAAATCACTTTTTTGGATTAAAAAAGCTCTTCCAAACAAGACAATAATCTTAAAAGAAGGAAAAATTGGGTAAAATTAGAATTTTAGTACGAGGTTTGTTTTCTTTCATTCTTTGTCGTCTATTGTGAAAACTGATAGTATAGTGTATTATTTTCCATGGAAAATAAAAAATAAATTTCAACTTCCACTTTTACCTTATTTGATACACTTTATTTTCTATGGAAAAAAAATTTCACCTTAGGCTCACGTGCTTATCAATTCATTTTTTTCTTTTTTTAAGCAATCGAAAAAAATTCTAGATACAATGGTAAAAACATTTATCATTTTTATTGACAATTTTCATGCAAAACAAAGTCAAACGAATAGTATTCGGTATGGTAATTTTTAAAAAAAAAATTTAATTTTTTTGGCAAGTAAAACAAATTCTAGACCCAATGTTAAAAAAATTTATCATTTTAATAGACAATTTCAATGAAAAACGAAATCAAACGGACACTAAACTTTCAATATTTTCTATGTGAAAAATTATATCAATCAAACACAATTAATTCTCAATAAAACAATTCTAGGCAATTCAATTTCCTAAAATTCATTTTCTTTCCACCCATTTTCCACATTTACAATTTTCGTGATATCTTAAAATATTTTTCTCTCTTATCTTTAATTTTTTTGATAACTTCTAAAATTTCTCATTTTGGTTTTGTTTCAAGTTATTTGTTTTCTACTTTTTCTCTCGGTTTGGACGAGTGTGTAGTAATAGACTTGTTTATTTCCTACCCTACTATTCTCTCCAAATGCAACTAAAGTCGCACAATCAAAATCGTTAAAAACTAATAAGGTCCAGTTTCAACCCATACAATTCTCTTGAAAAAAAATGAAATTGCACGCGATTCCGAATAATAGAACCGGAGGTGATTCCTGACTACCACGCCTCCATCTTTGATAGATTTGAACAAGATAACATTCGAAAATCCAAAATCCAAACTTCATCTTCTTCTTTCTTGAGATAAGGCCTGGATTTTACCCCCAAGGTGAGATTTTTTCCATTTGTTTGAGAAAATTCTTTCTGGGTTTTGCACAATTAGCTCAAATAATCTGAAAACTCTTTTATCTTTTTCAATTAATAATTTTCTGATCATAAATCTGGCATGCTCTGTTTCTATTAGGACGCAATGAATTTCGTCGTCATTTTATCTATGCTTCTGTCTTGTATGTGTTGATTTTCTTGAATTCTTATAGTTAAGCACTCTCCTAGACTCGATTTTTACTCTTTTGATGTGAGCTCTAATTTTCAATTTACATGTCAAATACTTCTTATATGAAATTTGATTACAGAACCCAGTATTGCAGGAGTGTTATGATGACTTCATCTATGCTCTACTATGCAAATATGCCCTTGGGCATTCCACGAATGCTCAGAGTGAGGGCGAGTAATACAAATGATAATGTACCTATAAAGAAGATGGGAATGAGCGACGAGGAGTGCGAGGCTGCCGTCGTTGCAGGGAATATCCCGGAAACACCCCCGGCACTCCCCAAACCAGCGGCTCCAGCTGGTACCCCAGTGGTGCCTTCGCTTGTGAGTTCATATATATATGAATTGTGTTCTGAATATTATTGCAGAGTGTGGTTGCTGTTGTGTTTCTCATATAATGAGAATGGGTGATAATGTGGTAGATGTTAGATTGAATATACTATTTTTGATCTTGCTGATAAGATGTTTGAATGGTTACAGCTCTTATTTAGTTAATGGCTGGATAGTTAATTGTACTAAGCACTGCACTGATACCTTTCTAGAATGCCTTATTTATTTTGTGCCTTTCGACTTTCAATGACGTGTCGTAGTATTAGTTCTTTTGAATGCAGAAGACACAGAGAAGAATTTAGGTCGATATCTTACTCGTTGCTTAATCATATTAGTGCTGTCAAACACATGTCCGGTTCTTCAAAAATTTGTATGTCATTTATTGGTGGAACTTGTGTCTGATTCTTATAAATAACTGCTATTAACTTGTGACGATGTTAATGTCTGTGTCAGTCGCTTAGTCGTCGCCCTCGTCGAAATCGTAGGTCACCTGCTCTGAGGGCTGCATTCCAAGAAACAAGTTTAAGCCCTGCAAATTTGGTATATCCACTTTTCATTCACGAAGGTGAGTGCCATCATACGACTCTATATACACGTGCTTAAAATTAACAAAAAATGCAATGTTCACGTGTATATTTAAGCGTGCTTGATTCATGTATCATCTTGCATGATATGCAGGTGAAGAAGACACGCCAATTGGGGCAATGCCTGGATGTTATAGGCTTGGTTGGAGGCATGGACTCGTAGAAGAGGTTACTGTCCTCTTGCTTGTCTTTTATATTTGAACATCATGGAGTTCTTCCACGCACTCTAACCCAAATTGTTTCTCTAGAACCTAGTTCTAAACATAATCTGACATGCGTGGCAATATGAACACAAAAGGAGTGTTGTCACGTTCTCTACCAGCTGTGCCTTCTGCATGAAACATGTTATGAAGATATAGCTATATATAACCTGATGCAAATTGTCATGTGTGTCTAACTTGCATAATCAGTTACTCTTAGGTGTTCATATCAATGCTCCAATTTGTGCTATATACCAATCGATTCATAGATTCTTTATTCAAGAAAAACTGTTGTATATCATTAGAAACCTCTTACCAAGCCCGATGTTTGCACACATCCATGTGATTTAGACTGTGGTGATCTTAGAAATATAATCAATCTGAAATACCCGAGTGCACACCCACTTCGAAGTTTGACGTCTAGTACACTGTTGAAACAAATCCAAGAAAATGTTATTGTCTATTTACCATTAAATTGTTCAAGTTCAAGTAACTATTATTTTTCTAGTTACTTTTTGTGCATATGGTAAGTAATAGCCTAATAATGACTAGTCTAGTCGCTGACTTATCTTCATGCAGGTCTCTAAGGCTCGAGATGTTGGTGTTAACAGCATTGTGCTGTTTCCAAAAGTTCCAGATGCTTTAAAGGTTCTTCTTCTGCCAAAATATTTTCTTATTTTGTTATTTGATTTAACTAATGAGCTCTTTTCTTTCAGTCCTCTACAGGAGATGAAGCTTATAATGAAAATGGTTTAGTTCCTCGAACAATACAGCTTCTAAAAGACAAGTACCCTGATCTTGTATGTTATTCTTCACTCAGGAGTGTTGTAGTCTTTCAAGATCGGGAGGCATTAAATGGGAATTTGATTTTGTCTTTGATAATTTATGATGTCTGTGCATGTAGATTATCTACACTGATGTTGCATTGGATCCCTATTCTTCTGATGGGCATGATGGCATCGTCAGAGAAGATGGTAAGACACACTTGCCATGATGTATTCTGAGAGTAATGCTAATTTATTGACTCGTTAATCGAAGATAAGTTCTTCATGAAAGGCCTTTTAAAGGTTAACAGAAAATTTTACCTATATGAGATGAAAGTCATGAACAAAACAGTCTTCTTGTGTTGCTCTCTCTCTCTCTCTCCCCCCCCCCCCCCCCCCCCCCCCCTCCAGCAAGGATGTGGAAGTCACAATCAGAAAATCCTTTGACACTTAGTTAGGATTAGATGTGCCTCAAGGCATTGGAACATCAAAATTTTGAATTTTCAGATAAATATGTAAACTAGAGAAGTTGTTTATGTTAGTAATGAGTTAGTCTTTGGCACTTTCTAATGCATGCTTTAAGAAAATTACAAAGAGCATATTACATGTTTCCACATTGACATCTAGTTCTTTCTTTACGTCTCATAGTTAGGATTAGATGTGCCTCAAGGCATTGGAACATCAAAATTTTGAATTTTCAGATAAATATGTAAACTAGAGAAGTTGTTTATGTTAGTAATGAGTTAGTCTTTGGCACTTTCTAATGCATGCTTTAAGAAAATTACAAAGAGCATATTACATGTTTCCACATTGACATCTAGTTCTTTCTTTACGTCTCATATTCTGTCCCTGAATTTTATTATTCATTCAAGGTAGCATAGCTATTAATGTTTGAACTTACTGCAATTTCCTACAGGAGTTATAATGAATGATGAAACTGTGCATCAGTTGTGTAAACAGGCAGTCGCCCAGGTAATTCTGGATCTTACTTTATTAAGTATGCTAGTCGGTATATAAATCTTTTAGACAAGTGAACTAAAAATCTTCTGTCTTAACTTCGATTTTGTATCTATTTGAAAATGATGTCTTCTGTTATTTAGCAGACTGTCATAACTGAAACAATTTTCCTGGACAATTGTGTTTTGGTATCATTGTTGTCAAGTTCCCGAAATAAATAGTTTCACAGAGTTTTAGTGCTTTACATTAAGAGGGTTACTTGCAACATTTTGTCGAAAATACCATGCAAACCAAGTTTGTAATCTTATTACTTGGTTTACTTATATGTAGGCCAGAGCAGGGGCAGATGTTGTCAGCCCCAGTGACATGATGGATGGCCGTGTAGGAGCAATTAGAGCAGCTCTTGATGCCAATGGATTTCAGCATGTTTCTATTATGTCCTACACTGCAAAGTCAGTTCCCATTCGTATTATCTTCACTTTTATTATATTTTTATTGCTCCCTCTATTATGATCTTTAATTCATACATGCTTAGTTGAGAGGAATTCTAAAATGATTTCCACATGATTTGATGTCGAGCTTTCTTACTTTCTGGTCTTCTTATTCCATCTTCAGTTTTTCTTGATTTTCATACATTGATCGATTGATGTTTTAGGTATGCAAGTTCATTCTATGGACCTTTCCGAGAAGCATTAGACTCAAACCCACGTTTTGGTGACAAGAAAACGTATTTAACTCACCAATTTTTTATTTTATTTTTTGCCGAAATATCAGTAGATACCAGTTAGATCTCATTTTTGTACAAATGTGGCATGTACTAAAAAAAGGTATCAGATGAATCCCGCTAATTATAGAGAAGCTCTGATTGAAACCCGCGAAGATGAGTCTGAAGGAGCCGATATCCTTCTGGTTAGCACTTCTTTATCTGGTTTACCAAAACATAAAAAAATAAATTATTGCTTCTTTGTGAATTTGACTGCATTCAAATTAGCAAAAACAACTAGTGTTTTTCTGATGGTTTTTCACTTGGATTAGGTGAAACCAGGTCTGCCTTACTTGGATATAATAAGGCTTTTGCGAGATAACTCTCCTTTGCCCATTGCTGCATATCAGGTACTACTTATAAGTGAACTTTTTATGCTTAGCTAAACACGTTGCTTGTTTGGTAAGGTGGATTATAAGAATATCAAAATAGAAAAATAAGCTAAAATCTTAATTATTGTGTTGCCCTTTGTAGCACAGACACTTCAACTAGGACAACATGCTCGGACACTCTACAATAAACATTTTTCATTTTTTTATTAAAATTATTATATATTTTTAACTCAAAATTATTAGTAACTAACAAATACGCATTCATATTTAAAAGATTTCAACAAAAAAAGTAATAACAAGTATAAAACTAAATTTATACTATATAAATTAAGAATTTTAAAGAATTCAATCAATGTGTCGAAGACATGTCGTGTCAGTACTTTTTTGAAAAATTGCGTTTCAAACACACGTGTCCGTGTTGTCTAAGCCTATCTAATAATGCGTACTAAACATTCACAAGGGTTAAGTGAAAATGCATCAGAAAATCATGAACTTATCTACTTAGTTCCCTTTTCTCATATTTCTTGGAATGTGTTGTTGTACTTAGGTTTCTGGGGAATACTCCATGATTAAGGCTGGTGGGGTTCTCAAAATGATTGATGAAGAGAAAGTCATGATGGAGTCGCTGATGTGTCTGAGACGAGCAGGTGCTGACATCATCCTCACGTATTTTGCTCTACAAGCTGGTCGATGCTTATGTGGGGAGAAAAGGTAAAGTTAATGTGTGTAGAATGGGAGTTCATTTTTGTGTGTAGAATCTAGTTTGTTCTATGTTCTTGAGTGAAAGTCATTAATAATTGAATAAATGTTCAAGCTTTTCATCGATGGTCTTGTCTTGTGAACCATAATGCTTAGCTTATCCATGAAAGAACCATTTTGGAGCTGGTAAAATTTCAGTTTGTGGTTGAATGGTAATCATTTTTATGGATGATTGGACAATAATTAGAGAACGAAGCTAAAGTATTGTATATTATATTATTCGGTTATGTTCAATTCAAAGTCGCGCACAGGATATTATTTTATCAAAAGATGCCATCTTTTAGAAGGTCGAGATATTGTAACATTGCAGGTTTTCGCTAGTCATGAAAATTCACTTATGTTTTAAGTTTGTCAATTTCAATTAAAGGAGCTAATAATTTCATTGCACATGTATCTTGTAAAACCTATATAAAACATTAAATGCCAATCCATTTAATTCAAATTATTACTTTATTTAAAGCAATTACACGGCCTAACCACTTTATTTAAGTTTCATTTGGCAGGGTTTTTGATAAAGTCACTCTGGGTTAGTTTTCTCAAAAAATTAGCAAATTGCAAATTAAATAGATACAATGCCATACTTTATTGGGAGAGCTTCCTTTGAATTCACAAAGTTACTTTACAATTATAGCTTCTCTAGAAGGAAAAAAAAAAATCATTCCTTTCACATTTGTTTTTTTACGAATAATGTTACTTTGTCAAAAAATAGGTGACAGATAAAGTGATATAATAGGTATTGGCAATATGTGATTAGATGAGAAAATTGACTGTGTTTTAAACAGTTTAATAATAAGTTGTCATATAGAATTATGTCAATGATTATGTCAATCGTTATGTCTATGTAGCACGATTGTTTTACTAAAAGAATTATTTTAATATAAAGGAGTGAAAAAAGATCGAGAAAATGGCAGAATTAGCCCTCAATATATTGTTAAAGTAGTAAATTAGTTTTCAACATTTGAAAAAGAGCTAGTCTTCACTTCAATTTTTTTTAGAATGATTGGACATGTGAAAGTAACGCGACGATTTAACCAAAAAAAAAAAATTGAACACTTTTCGGATTAGATTGATTGTGGAACAATGAAATCGTAATGACCAACTGGATACTTGAATAATAGATCAAGTCGAAGAAAAACTCTTCAAAATACATGACAAAGTTCCCACTAATTACAAAATACTACATGGAAGTGTTTTAATTTCTCCTTAGTTTAATAAACCTGGTACATAATATTTATGCTTCTTCTTCATCAGTCACAAATTTTCCAGTACCAGGATTAATGGCAGCGATGAAGAAGAAGACAATGTTGAACAACAGAAGAGGTTCAATTTCATTTATGGGCACTCCAGTTTCTATATTCAACTGTGCCAGAGCCCCTTTTCCTGTCACAATTTCTCCAATTATGGAGAAAACAATTCCCAGTTGAGCCAATCTTCCAACGAAAAGTTCATTAGATTTTGTGAATCCAAACAATGGACCTGCATGCATACAAAAACTAGTTAGGGCTCGAAAAATCTATTTAGTACGTCAAATTGGATAGAATCAGACAAGAATTTCTAGTAGAGTCGCATGTTAAAAACACTGGTGGTTGATGAACTTAAATGTCTTATAGTTTGATCATTCTATCCAGATCCGTTAGTTTGGAAAAGGAAAATTAGTCTAGTATTTTGATTAACAGGGAGCAACCAATTTATGTGCTGTATGGTACGCACTATTACACAAAACTAGATACTGCAAAGAACGAGAGAACTTAATATTTTTTCAATTCTTAATATTGTTAAGTACTATGAAGTTTACCAATGAAAATACGTGATTAGAGTACTAAAAACAATTGGAATAATGGGAACGAATGTTTACCGTTTCCAAGACCTAATGCACCCCGAAGTCCTTTTCCGGGGGCTATGACTGCTTTTTCGAGTCCGGTAGGATTTTCATCGACGAAACGGCCACGATCACCCAAAGCTCCAATGGCTCCAAGCAGATTGAAGAGAATGAAGAAGAGAAGAAGAGGCTCAGCTTCATAAATAGGGATTCCAGTTTCCAAATTCAGTTGTGACAGAATTCCCTTTCCTGTTACTGCTTCTCCCAACAAAGATGCCTGCACTAGTTTTATCCAATGTCAATCAATCCTAGGAAATTTGTAAACAACAACAATAATAATAAACTTATATGCTAGCACGCAACAACAACAACAACAACAGCAATAATAATAATAAACTTAGATGCTAGCACATTTTTCAAGATAAAATTTATCAAATTATTTCTTGAATGATTTTAAGTTAAATTTTGCTAATTTGTTAAAGGAAAAAAAAAAAAACCATGTCAAGGATTTTTAAACACAATGTTATTTAGTAATTCAACATTCCTATGATTAAGTGCATTTTTGATTGAGCTAAAAAATAAATTCAAAAAATAAATTACCCAAGTATATTTGAAAATTAAAATATTTCTTATTGTTAAAAAGAAACAATTTAGAGTGTGTTTGATAGAGATTAAAATCGAAAAACTAGCCGTTATTGTTGATTTTTATTCGATGAGTAGGACCCAATAAAGACTATATTTTCAATTTTAATTCTACCAACACGCCATTAATAAGGTTCAATTGACCGTAATAGTACTGTCTAAACGTTCATAAAAAAAACCAAGTTTTTATTGTCAATTATGATTATGTATGTTAAAAATGAAACAATAAAAACACCTTATTCTTGTTTATACAATTTTCTATGGAATTCCATGTACGACATTTTGAATCATAATATAAGTAGATTTATTTTGAAGAAGAACTTTACCCCTTCTTTATTTCGTTTTTATTTTTTATTTTATTTTAGCTTGTTAAGTTACTTTAAGCGAATAAAATCTAGTAAATAAAAAAATATTTATTGTAAAGTCGGGATGTAGGTAAAATACGAGAGCTCACCGCGAACCCAATCATGGCAACACGACCTACAAAGAGTTCATTTTCCTTTGTAAAACCAAATCCTCCAGAGGTCCCAAAAATGCCATCTTCTACCTTTGGCTTTTCCTTCACAACTGCAATCTGTTAAAAAAATGATAAAAAATAGCATTAATACTTCAAATTTACCTTCTTAGTAAAAAATAGCATTAATACTTCAAAGTAAAAAAGTAAAAAAATACCTTCTTAGCTGGTGCTTTTGCTTTTGACTTGAAGAGTGCAACAGTTGTAGTTGATGAAGATAAAGGAGATGAAGTTTTAGGTGGTAATAAGAAATGAGAAAAGGGTTTTGGTTTCAGTCTCTGAATCATCAATGGCTCCTTCTTCAGATCCAATGCATGCCCAGAAACTGTACCGCTAGCAGAGAGTAGCATGGTTTGAACCATGGCTAGGTTTAGTGTGTGTTGTGTGTGAGAGAGAGGTTTGAGAGAGAGAAAGAGAGTGTGATAATACCTTGTATCAATGGAGAATTATTTTTCACAGTGTTGTGTACCTATATATTGCATTTAAAGAACTCCAATATTTTGTGAGAGTTTCTCTGTCACACAAATGATATGTTGAGGATAGGGGTGTGGAAGAATTGTGACGGTGGAGAGAGTGTCCACGTTCTTGTATGATTTGGTTGGTGCTTTTGAAGTGGATATATATTTTATGGTGTTCAAGCTTAACAAAGTAATTATTTTTATGGATTTTATTTATATTTTCTACTTGCGTTCTTATTCAATTGAAGAATCGAGTTTTATTAGGGTTAATTCTTTTGCAAAACTTTATCGAGAGCTAATCATAGCGTTGTCGAGAATTTTGCTATAGTATTCTTGTTTTTGCACCTTTTCTTCTCATTGGACTAGTTTGGAGTAGACACATTAAGACATTATATTTCGAAGTAGAGATAAATTGTATCGATTTACTTAATTAAAGACATTTTGACATTCTTAAGTCCATCCAAAGTTCTTGACACTTGTGCATGGATCGACTTTTGTTAGACGGCCTTAATATGAACTAATTTAAAGTAACGTTCTATGTTGTGCATCTTACATTTTGCAATAGAGATTGTGCCTAGCGAAACTTTTATTTTTTTTTTATTTAATTTTCTTGTTCAATATCGAGAAAATTCAAGAACTTTCTATACTGTACTAAAATAAATGCAAGTTGTTCGTATATGGCTCACATAGGTACCTCTTTGTCATTCTCAGTCATTTTTGATGGGTTGTACCTTTAAGAACCATCTACGAACTTAAGAAAGTTGTCACTCGATGTTGACCCTATTAAGTTATCGAGTAGTAGTGTTAGGAATTTTTAGACCAAGCATTATAAAATTCGTAAAAATAATACACGTGCCCTAGAATCAGCTTGGTTTGGGGACCAATCTTGCATATGCCAACCACTTGGATTTGACTAGCAATTGTCTCACTATGGTTTTACTTGTTAATTCGTGGGTCTAATTTGTAATTGGGAAAAAGGACTCAACCCTAATATCAAATATTTTCAAGAATAGCCATTTCCATCCAAACAAAACTCATTTTTGAGGTAAAGTATTGATACAAAGTTATCTTGAAATTGGATTATGCCAATGTTATTTTACAACATAAAGACGGACATAACTAAAAATTGAAACATAGCTTTGCTTGAGGAATGTCGGTTTCTATTGCAAAGACTCACGGTCAAAATAATTCACAGGTTAAGACGACGAAATGGCTATACGGATCCACATTAATAATCTAGCACCTCGATAAACACTATTTTCACCTCACCCAAAAAGTACTGGAAGGTGGGAAACCTTTGAGATATTGCGAGCTAATGGTAGCTCGCGCATGGTAAGACTCTGATTTATGCTGGTTTCCAAACCGTAAGCACCTCTTGAAACATCTCCACCACTAGTTCTCTATCCGCGTTTCTGAAAAACATTTCCATTTCATCTCTAACGTCATAAATCTTGCCAAAATCAAACAAATACGTCAAGCACGCTTTCTTCAACTTATCGAGCTCGTAAAGCCAAGCCTCTTGCAACCTCTCGAGGACATTTTCCGAGTTAATATCTTCTAGAAGACTTTCTTCACAAGTATCTTTCAACTCTACAATGTCATATTTGTTTGCTGCACCCAGCAAAGCCAATCGGTGTTTCCAGAAATCATCTTTGTTTATCTTTCCATAAAAGTAACTGATAAGGGCCATGCAAGACTCTCTCGACATATCTTCCATGTCAGCTGTGGACGACTCTTTCTCCTTGAGGTCATGAAGGAACATGCTGTGGAACACCGGGGAACTTGCAGAAAGAATTGCCTTATGAGCTTGTAGCGTTCCATCGGCAGTGTTGATAGTGACATCAGCATGAATAGACTCGTCAAGCATGCGAGAGAGGCATCTGAGGGAGTTTTGAGTTGCTAGGCATCTGAGAGTGTTTTGGGTTGCAGGATATTGCATCCTACCTTCATTGGGGCATATAGAATTACCTTCTCCACCCTAATTTCAATAGTAAGAGAGGACATGTTCCTTAATATGTAAAATGCTATCCTTAAAATGACAAGCCAAATGTACTTTTCCTACTTTTTAAGTATAATTATGTTATTGTAGACTTATAAGTTCTAACTACAGATAGTATAAAGCAACGTACATTTAGAGGGCAAATCTTGAGATCCAGAAACTCGACGTCAATTATAAAACGACCATGAAAGGTAGTTTCAACAGGCCAGAAAAAGTCATCACTTGTTCGAAGCAGTCTTTCGTGAACTGCAGAATAAAGCATCATGAATCAATTAGATGATTTTCATGCGGTGCAATTTAATCCACACAGGTAAAATTTCCAAGGCATTATGATGTAGGTGTCAGAGAGAGAGGCCACAGGCTGACAAGAATAGACAGTGAAGCAGCAGATTAAACATGAATACTTGCAAAAGACAACCAGCTATGATCTTAAAAGTTGCAGTTAGCGATGGCTACGCATTTCATTTTTTGTCTTTTCCTGACAAGCCATGTCAATTGATTATGATTTGTTGCAAGTAAGTCGATAATGTGTGCCCGGCATATTTTTCTTCCAGCACACAACCAAAACATGCTTCCACACAAATACAACAAGAAGAATAAAAAAAAAAAAAGCTTTTTTCCCAGTGAATTTAGGGTCAGTTACTAGGATCCCTTTCTGCCACTCTGTTCATTTCATTACTCGATCAACTTGGAAGACCTAAATCAACTAGATCCTTAGCAGCTACCACAGTCATGTTCGTTTTGGTCTACCCCTCCCTCTTCTAATATGCACTACCATTTGATGAATTTTGTGAGTGCTGCTGGATGAATTCTGGGCATCAATTGGCAGATCGCCTGTAGTTGTATTATGGACCAACTGAATGCCCAGAATAGAAGGTTCATCGCATCTCTCTAAATGTGGCAATTTCAAATCTGAGAAAAACGCTGGTCATTCAGAGCAATGAAGGTTAATGAACTTGTAGCAGACTTTTCCAGCCATTCGAGGTGGAGCGTACTTAAAAAATTGAATGGCCAGCATATGAGGTTATAGGAAACATAGTTTGATATTTTCATTCGATAGAAGCATTTGATCAGGCTTAAAGGATCTATAAGGACTAAATTCCTAAAACAGACAGATGGAACACCCTGATCGAAGCCTGAAAAACAATGTCATCCTTATTGAAACTTTAGCCCTTGTTAAACCCCCAATTATTCCCCATTAAATTATAATTCATTTTTCCTATCTTCTCATCAACCGCACATTCTCCAATAAAATAATATTACACGTAAACTGATAAGTGCATTTTGCGCACTTATTTAGGCCACAAAACATGAAAAATTGTCAATGTATATGTTGAAATATGGCTTAATTCGATATAATTTGTGTTTGTAGGATTACATTGAAAGATGGAATGAAGAGTATGCAAAAGCGAGCGAAAAGGACCAAATTGGAAGAAAATGAAACTTCGAGGACCAAAATACAATTATTCAGAAGATGGCCTGAATGACGAATCAAGCATAGAATTGAGCTAAGCAACACATTGTGATGCCATGGAATGTTAGAAGAAGAAGGAGAAGGAAGCAAGGCCAAAAGGTAAATGAAATAAAATTTGGGACCAAAATGAACCAAATGGAATATACGTTCTACCATGCAATCGCATGGTAGAAACTTCATGCAGTCGTCCAAGCACCAACATGAGAAGAACAGTGCCAAATTTTTATAACCATATTGTCGCGTGGGATATAACCATACAGTCGCATGGTTCAATTCCGGCACGAATTTTCTGGTTTCCTTTTTCAAACCCATCTCTTATGGAAAGATATTTTGACGCCCTATATAACCCTAATCTTGCCAGAATAAGGGTTATACATTTTTAGAAAGAGAAACAACATTGAAGAGCAAGGAAGAGGGTTAAAACAAGGGATTTCATTCAAGATTCAAGATTTCGGGGCCTAATTTCTAATTTTTGGGTGATGTCTTTTTTTTTATTTTTTTTTATCCATGCTAGACTAGACTTTTTATGTACTAGGTGAACAATGAACCTCGCAATGTGACCTTTTAATTCTCTATTTTGCAATTTGATATTCAAACACGATCAATGGAGGTTGAATGATTTATATATATTTTCTTGCCTACATATTAAATGCACGTGATTATGTGAGTTTGGGTGATCTATTTTATGCATAAACCTAAAAAAAATTCATTCTTCTTTAACCACACATTCTCTAAAAATTACTAATTATAATGTAGAATAATGGGGGCCAAAAGGGTGCTTAATTCATTTCATGTATTTCATAAAAACGATCCTTAAGGAGATGGCTAGGAGTTTATGTCAAGAGAAATTAATTTTCTAGAAACAAATAAAACCATCTTTCTTGAACAACAAAAGTGGTTAAAACAGAAAAGACTTTATGGATAGGTACACAAAGAATGCATGGAATACATATGTTTCCATTAACAAGTTGTTACACAACAGCCCCACAAAATATTCAGGGATTCCTCTCACAAAAACCAACATGATATCAAATGTGGAATTAGTGTAGAATTCAAGAATGGGTAAAAATGTGAACATGACATGCTTGCTTTAACAAAAATATGAAAATAAAGAATTAAAATGTAACTGCAACAGATATGTCAATAACTAAGTTTTGGTGGCCCCCTACTTAATATTTTCAAGTATTTAAAATGAGTGATGCATACAGAATAGCTTCGATGTTATTGTCTTTCTCTTAATTCTTAAACAATTAATCATTTTCTGTGTAGGCATTATTGACTTCTGTATTTCTAGATAATTTGGCAATTAGCACATTTCTGGTACATTTATCATCGTCCCGAATCAAATTGAATATGCCAATATTTTTCAGTGAATTGTTTTCAAAATCGGATCGTTGGTGAGGAACATTACGAAACCGAGTTAAGCAAACTTTATAATGTTACAAAGAGAAAGAGGTTTAGGGCATTATAGCTATCCTTGGGTTGGACGAATTATCCAAAGAGGTTCGTTTAACCGTAGCTAGAGCGCAAAAAAATTGAGTACTTATCATATCACAAGATTCTTTTGTAGCAGAAGGAAGATAAGTTTTGTCTGGGCTTGGATTGAATCCATTTTTTCCTACCTAATCCAGCTTATCGATTGCTATAACTTGTCGAGAGGGAAAGAAAGGTTAACTGAAAAAAGATAATTGGCATATGCATTCAAGAGAGAATTCCATTGATTGAGTTGCCTACCCCGGGTCACTCAGTTTCACATAATTAAACTCTTTTTCTAGATTAATTTATAATTCTTGGATTTCTTGAGGTCTAATATCTAAATGGAATAGCAATTCCACAATGTTTATTATTGTGCCACTGTTATTCCACTTTATAAACGAGAGAATTTCCAAAGCTAAAATATATGTTAATTTATTCAATGTTTCACAAATATTGGACGAATACAATACTTCACCATTAGTATTATAGCAAATTTTTTAAGCTTTCCTTTGCTAATTACTATTTAAAAGTATATCAAACAATTATACAGAAAACAATCGAAACAATCAGATCATTGTAAAAATTCAAAAATGTCAATGATGACCAATTTGAAGAGAATTTGCAGTAATCCAAATAGAATTAAATCTGAAATCAACAGTAGAAAAATCAATACTTGGAGAGATATATGGTCTGCGATTAGATCCGGAGGTGGTGACACGTAGGACGAACCGCGCAACTGGCGGCTGCTCTTTTGATACTCTAGACAACTCCGGGAAGAGGCGAATGTACATGTATCGATTTTTCTCTACTGACAAGTGCCTGACATTTCAGTAAATCATCATGAAAAGTACAATAAACAGAATTCAGTCAAACATATAATCATATATGCATACTCTAAATGTGATTGTTTATAAAGTGAAGATCGTACCAATTCCATATGCCGATTTTGAACGGGTCGGATCTTTTGTAAGTGGTGGCTGCCCCGAAGTTTTCGATCCTCCACTGAGCCAGTTTTGCTATGGTTTCCACCTTCAAGTCCGCCATTCCTCCGCCGTGCGCGCGTGATTTCTGTGTTTAGCCCACCGGAAAAAAACTTTCAGGTCAAGTCCGTCTATCGGATGAGCCGGAGGGGAAATGTGTGGGAGTTTGACTCTGCGAGTAATTTAGGGAGTAAATTAGTTATTTTAAAATAAAAATTACTTTTTTAAATGAGAAAGTAAATTACATGGTGGAGTGAGTCTCATGCTAACAAATTAATTGGATTGGACGGAACAAATCAATCAACATCTTCTTCTTGACTTGGGCTTGATCCATCCATCTTGCCCATTTCACACTCTCTTTTATACGAGATAAATCCATTCATACCTCAGGTACATACTATAAATCAAGTCAAATGACCTCTCACCCTTCGTCCTTGCGCTTAATAATTAAATTGTCAGAGTGCAAATAGTCGCCATATTTTTATTGTGATAGTGACCTTTTCATTCTAACAGTGTGTCGTAACATACATGTTATGTCTAAGTAGATAGAGAGGTGATCGGGATTCCATTTCGACAAATGCAAAAACTACAAGTTGAAATCACTTGTAAAATCGTCAAATTGAAGCGTAAAAAATCTTTTTTCAGTTTGATCGTGAATTGTTTACCCATGAAAGCTACTTGTACCGGTCTTAACCAAGTCTATTATATAAATATTATAAAAAGAAATTTAAAAATATTGACATAATAATAAATTCGAATAGGCTATAGAGAAATAATATATTGAACCAGGATCGATCCCACCTTTCACAAAATTCCAACCAACCGGTGGATCGGACTGAATTGGACCGCGCCAACATTGTCATGCCACTAGCTACTTGTATTGACTTTTTCTAACCCTTTCGAGTCCAAAGTAAAAGTCAAATAATTCCAACAAAAAGGACGAATCAACTCACAGCCCATACTGACCGAATCCACGGCCCTAATCTACATATTACACACTCATATTGGGGGAATATTTGGGGAAAGCAGAAGAGAGATTCAGAAGGAAGCGAAGCCATGGCAGAAGCATCGCTGAGTGGTGGCAGCAAAGAAGCACCGAAGATAGTGTGGAACGAGAAGGATAAGAAATTCGAGACAGAGGACAAGAAAGCTTATCTGGAGTACGAGGTTAGGGGTGGAGGCAAAATTATGGACATAATTCATACATATGTTCCATCGAGCAAGAGAGGTTTAGGACTCGCTTCTCACCTCTGTGTCGCTGCACTGTCTCATGCTCAGACACACTCCATGTCGATTATTCCCACTTGCTCTTATGTCTCTGTAAGTTTCCTTTTCAAAAGTATGACTTTTTACATTTTTAGATGTTTTGATGGAATCTGAATAGGGATCGAGTAAGTAATGGAGAAAAATATTTGATCTAGGACAGGCAAAGTATGCTTTTGTAGTTAATGTCAGAACTTTTGTTATTGATTGATGAAGAACTCATGTGGGAAGCATTTAGTTGAAAATGATTCATGGCGCAATTTAAGAATTTTCGACTATGAATTTGAGAAATAATTATTACAAGACATTTAAGAATGTTTGGATGGATTATTTTTTGATGGAATTTGAAAGGGATCGAGCAAGTAATGGAGAAAAAATAATCATCTACTGGACTCCTAATTTATTAGGAACAAGCAAGTAAAGTACGCGTTTATTATTGTTTGTAGTTAATGTTAGAACAATTGTTATTGATTGATGAAGAACTCATGTGGGGTGAATTTAGTTGAAAATGAATCATGGCGCAATTTTAGATTTTTCAACTACGAACTTGATATTACTAAGACATTTAAGAATGTTTGGATGGACTATTTTTATAATTAAGAAGGTTTTGATGGAATTTGAATAGGGATCGAGTAATTAATGGAGAAAAATGATCGATGTAGTCGACCCTAATTTATTAGGAATAGATGAAGTATGCTTTTGTTGTTGTTTGTAGTTAATGTTAGACCCGTGGTTCTTGTTAAGATTTGAGATTCCATCTTAAAAGGTCAACATTGTTAAGAGGAGTAACTCAAATCCTTATAAATTGATCTATATTTTCATCTTTATTCGATATTGGATTATATCCCTTAACATGCCCCCTCAAGATGGTGGCTCATTTGAGCAGATCAATCTTAAAATTTGTGTGCTCAATTTTTTTTTTAATCTTAATCGGATCGAATTGCTCGTTGGAACTTAATGGGCTCTGATACCATGTTAAGATTTGGGGTTTCATCTTAAAAGGTCAACCTTATTAAAAGGAGTAACACAAAATCTTATATATTAGTTTATATTTTCATATTTATTTAATGTGAGATTATATCCCTTAACAGTTCTTGATTGATGAAGAACTCGTGTGGGACGAGTTCATGAATCACATGTAAACTTAAGAATGTTAGACTGTGAATTTGAGAACAACTATTAACATAAACCTAAGAACTCGTGATATTTATCCCAATTGTATGCTTCCTCTCAATTTACTTGTGTCTTTTTTCATTTGTTGTTTTGTGTTGGATATAGATGATTTTCTTTCTTTGTTTTTATACACTTATATAAGATTTTGTGTGTACATTGTTGAACTCACCGTCCGATACTATTTCATTTGGCAGGACACTTTTCTTCCTCGAAACCCATCTTGGAATTCGGTTGTGTACACAGACGATGTCAAGTCTAATATTTGATGTCGGATTATGCCACATTAACATGGAGTTATATTTGTGTTTCTTTACGGAACGTTTTCTTGTACTTGTGTTTTATGTAATATTATCTCTTAACGATTACATTATGTTACCTATCTTCAATTAAATTACTTGGATTAGAGATTGCTCTTCTTGGTTCAATAATTGTTTCACCATTCTTGTATAAAGAACAAACGTAGTATGTTTTGAAACTATCACCCTGACACTACATAATGGTATCAAAGAAAGGAAAAGAGGATGGAATTCACAATTTTTATTAATTTCAACTATATATTTTATCAATTTTTTTTTAAAATTCTAATTTTTAAGTAAACCGGACTAAACCTAAACCTAACTTTACTCCTATCTAGATCTTCGAATGGATCCTATTCATGTATAGAACAAAAATAGAAAGTGGCTCTAGTGATGACGAATTTATCACGATTTAAAGTTTAAGCCATTGTTTTCAAATTCAGATTAGACTGGACTAGATCGGCCGGGTTCAACCAAAAAAATCTGGTCTGGTCCCAAGATGAAAACCAGATGTAAAAAATGGTACAAAACTCAGAAAACCGTCTAGTTCGTCCAAAAATCGGTGAACCAATCACGGTTACTCTGGATTTCACAAATAATATGTTTCTAAAATAATTTATAGTATGAAGAAGATGATGTCTAATAGCCACTCGAGCTTAGGGATGGCTACGAGGCGGGGTTGAGTCGCCCCGCCCCGCCCCGTTACTAATTTAAGGCGAGGCGAGGCTAGACGAGATCCTTGCCCCGTTTACTACTTCGTTTAATTTTTTATTTTTTAACATTTTTGATAATTCATTTTATTGTTCATTTATTAGACCGAGATAATAATATATTTTTTAATCTTTACATATTTTTAAAAGTTTAATTATTCAAATATATTTGGTAAATAAAATTTTTTATTGTTTGTCATATTTTTAAAATAATTTTAGTTGCCATTTTTTATTAGAACTAATGAAATTTTGTGAAATCTTCTATTTAAAATATTGAATTCTAAAAAAAAAATTGAAAGAAAAATCAAATGGAGTGGGACGGGGCACCCGTTACCCGTCCCTGCAGGGCAAAATACTCTATCTCATCCCCGACCCAAATACCCGATTAAGTGGGTAATCTTGACCTCGTTCGGGGCGGGACCCCACTGGTATCAAGTTTGTCGAATTTTTTTGACATCCCTACTGGAGCTCCAATATCTTTTTGATGAAGCCCTAGTAGAAGGTTTTAATCAATACATTCAAAACAAAACCAAAACCAATTTTAAGCAATACAAGTATTTAAATAGATAAATATAAGTACATATACTTGTATGTGTGTATAGAGACAAGATATGATTAAAAAAAAAAAACTAATAAATTTAAGAATAATGTTACTAGTACACAATTGAGTTATATACTCATATTTTTATGTGTGTATGTAGAGACAAGATAGAAGAGGAGAAGACAAGGTTGCCACTAGGGGTGGGCAAAAACCCGCCCAACCCGATCAACCCGCCCAACCCAACCCAACCCGACCGGGTTGGGTCGGTTTTTTCCATTTTTTTCTTGGGTTGGGTTGGGTGGCAAGGTTAAGTTGGTCGGGTTGGGTTGGGTTGTGGGTTAACCCATCCAACCCGACAAAAACCAACCAACCCGACCCACTAATTAAAAAACTAAAAAATTTTGCCAAACTAAAATAGAATAAAGGTGAGAGACCCGGTAAAAAAAAAAAGTGAGAGACAAAAAAAAAATACTAACATATCTTTCATCATCTCTCTCACGCGGCGGACGTCGTCTCACCAAATCATCAACATTGGTTGTGATTTTGGATAAGATCTATCTTCCAATACATCTCTTTTTAACGCAATATATTAATGTTGCTTTAAATTTAGTACTTTGGTGGCTTTAATGTTTGTTCATAGGTCGTCCCAACTCCCAACCTAACCCGACCAACCCAACCCAACCCGACCGACATTTGGTTGGGTTGGGTTGGGTTGGGTTTCAATCTTTACATGGGTTGGGTTGGGTTGAATTTATGTCAAACCGACCATGTTGGGTTGGGTATGGGTTGGGGGAAAAACCGACCCAATCCAACCCATGCCCACCCCTAGTTGCCACAAACAAGAACTTCTGTTGCATTTTAATTTCAGGGCTCGGTTAATAACTATGTTTTGGGCCTTTAGGCCCATTTACTTAACCACAATGTTAAATTGCTCAATGAAACATGGATTTTAAAATACTATTTAAATCAATATAATTTTTAATATTGTATATGATGCGGAAAAATATCGGTAGCCCCGAGCTCGAGTTACTTGTCTCGAACTCAACCTACCCCAATTATGCTAGTTCCAAGGTCGGGTTCAATGTCTAGGTCGGGATACTTGTCGAGGTCGGGCTACATGAGATTTTGTGCGGTCTCCTTGACCTTATCTCGTACCTTCTAAAAACACTAATCATATTTTGATTATGACTTTCCTTATCCAATTTACTTACCAACCATAGTTTGGTTTAAACTCAAATAAAACACTTTGAATATGACACAAACACCTTTTATAATGAGGATAAGGACTAAAGGTGTTTGGATCCTTTCATAACTCTATAACCAACATCTATAAATACAGGACCAAGGTTCACTATTTAGGTGCGCTTTTTTACACAATTTCTAATATACAGTCTTTCCCATCAACTCTCTCTCTCACGTAAGCAGCGGAACGGCGATGAGGACACACATCGATGCCTTTGTTTCAGGTATTGAAAATCTGTTCGCGCATAATTCAAGCATCCAGTTCGAGATCAAGCATGTGCAGGTTTTTGGTATCATCATTGGTGGCGTTTGTAGGAAACACTACCGGAAGCCATGGTTAATGCATGTTCAGGTTTTCCTACAACAAACTCATCATTTCCACACCTACCCACTGTAGACCCTCCAACCCCCAAGAAGAATAATTGGAAATACCAATATCCCAACCAACTATCGTTACTACCGGAGCTTTGCCAGCAAGTTGCCGCGTTAACTCAGTTGCTGAGTCAAAGAAATCTGCATCCAATACCAGCATTGCAGAATGGTTAATGGAAAACGCTCAAACTCAAGCTCCTCATCACGTTTCGAGCATGGGTGATGTCAAAACCTTAGGCATACCTCGTACGACCTCAGGCTTGAGATTAGTCATTATGGATTGCAATGCAATTGCCAAGATCATTTAGGATGGGATCGCGGTGGCATGCTTCAAAATACTCATGCGACAACGGGATTCATCCCTTTTACCCCTGAAGTCTTGTCATACCCTCTGCCAGACAGATTTAAATATCCTCGGGTGAAGGAATACGACGAGATAACCACTTTGAAGAGACCTCTCCCAATGCTTTGGAATGCTGACAACCTCAAAATTTATTACAAATAGTCGGCTACGCCCACATGTATCTAGGTTACTTAGTTTTTTCCTTTATTTTTTCAGTTTGCATTATATTAGGTTTAAATTCTTCTGGTAGTTTTTAGTTCGGGCTTATATGCCCTTAGGTTTTTTTCATTTCAAAGGCGTACACACCCATGTACATTTACATTATTTTACAGACATTTTAACAATTAAAAACTTGTCTTGAGCAACTCTATTTATCGTTTACTTCTACTTAGTCTAAGGTCGTACTTCGTGCATGCAGCTAATCCATCTACTTAGTGGAAGGTCATGCCCGTGCATGCACATAATACTTCTACTTAGCATAAGGTCATGCTTCGCGCATACAGCTAATACATCTAGTTAGCTTAGGGTCGTGCACACGTACTCTACTACTCAAGTTCCTTATGACCCGACCTTAATATTTCCCAATATCAAATTATGACAAGCTCAGCTCGAGTGCTCACCATCCATGAATGAGCTATGAGATTCAAGTAAAAAAACGAAAATAAATAAAATCCCAAGATACATATAGATTACATATTAAACAAAGAACTCGAGCTTGTTGGCCAAAAAATTAGTCAAGTAAAATGCTCGAGTTACATAAAGATTACATATCGAATAAGAACTCGAGCTTGTTGGCCAAAAAACTGATCAAGTAAAATACTTGAGCTACACATCGAAAAAGAACTTGAGCTTGTTGGCAAAAAATTGGTCAAGTAAAATGCTCGAGTTACATATAGATTACATATCAAATAGGAACTCAAGTTTGTTAGCCAAAAAATTGGTCAAGTAAAATGCTTGAGCTACGCATCGAAAAAGAACTCGAGCTTGTTGGCCAAAAATTGGTTAAGTAAAATGTTCGAGTTACATATAGAATACATATCGAACAAGAACTCAAGTTTGTTAGCCAAAAAATTGGTCAAGTAAAATGCTCGACCTACACATCAAAAAAGAACTCGAGCTTGTTGGCCAAAAAATTGGTAAAATAATATGCTCGAACGGTTCATGGTACATATTTATAATTGAATAAGAACTCGAGCTTCGATTATCAAAGTTAGAGCTCGACCTCGAGCTCCGTATGTTTTAAAAGAACGATCATAATTCACAGCGAAATGCAAGACAGAACACCGAGCTAACATTAACATCCCAAAATAAACCCAGATCGGGAAATGTACCTCTTTGCGTCTCACCTTGCAGCTCGAGCACATAACTTTTAGATGAGACTTAGATACACAGAGGCCTATGATGCTGAAAAATATCAATTAGCCCCGAGCTCGAGCTACTTATCTCGAACCCAACCTACCCCAATTATGCTAGTTCCAAGTAGAGATGGCATTAGGGAGGGTTCGGGGTGGGGGCACCCTCGTCCTGCCCCACCCCACCACTCCCCCACCTCGCCTTAGACGAGGCAGAGCGGGGTACGGACCCGCCCCATTTTCCCGTCCTTTTTTTTTTCAGTTAACTAATTTTTTATCTATTATTTTTTTATTCTTCACAGGGCGGGTTCGGGGCGGAGCTTTTTACCATCTCTGATTCTCTAGTTCAAAGGTCGGGTTCGATGTCTAGGTTGGGGTACTTGTTGAGGTCGGGCTGCCTGAGCTTTTGTGCAGTCTCCTTGACCTTATCTCGTACCTCCTAGAAACATTAATCCTATTTTGATTATGACTCCATGACTTTCAACAAGTATTTTGAATATGACACAAACACCTTTTTATGATGAGGATAAGGATTACAATTGTTTAGATCCTTTCAGGACTCTATTACCAACATCCAGAAATACATGACCAATATTCACTATTCAGGTACACTTTTTTACACAATTTCTAGCATACAGTCTTTCTCATCAATTCTCTCTCTGACTTAATTATCGGAGGGACGATGAGGACACACCTCGACGCCTTTGTTTCAGGTATTGAAAATCTGTTCGCGCGTAATTCAAGCATCAAGTTCCAGATCAAGCATGTGCTGGTTTTTGGTAACATCAATATATAAATCTATTTATTATTTTATTATTTTAACTCTAAGTCGATATCGGTTCAACCTCGGTACGACTTTTTAATCCTTGATTCTTTGACTTTTTCGGGTTGTTTTCAAAACGTTGGTTTAGAGTCTTTTGACAAACTGTTTGGACTAGAATCTTCCTTCTCGTACAATTTTGAAATGTTAAAAGGAGGCCATGTTTTTTTTAAAAGTTAAAGGACGTCCCATGCAATTTAGCAATCGTGATCAATCAAAGAACAACTTCTCTATGGTTTCATCCACTTTAATTACTTCCAGTGACTACAAAAATCTCATGCAAAAACACATCAATACAGTTCCCTAACACGACTTTAGATTAAAAACACCTGGTCAATAGCAAAAACTTCACAGTAGAGGAGCCACTCCGGATTCTTTGACGATGCTAGACTCTAATTACGATAACTGTCGCTATTTTTACGGCAAATAGCGTCATTATATTAATCACTCATACAACTGCCTGCCGCGTCTTTCTTTCCCACCTCCACCACTTTCGTCTCCGCCGCCTCCCCGGTATCCTTCCGCCTCCTTCAGCCTCTAATTGCCACCGTCTAGAGCTGTATACAGCGATGGAGACTTCAAATGGGCATTTGATTCATCATCAGTGTTCATCCTCCTTTGCTTCTTCCCGGAGAGACGTCACTTACAGGTTACATAAATAAACTGAATACACAGATGTCTCTGTTAGTGTTTATGATTGTGTGAGAGTGAATGCGAACATATTGGATTTTGATTTCCCACTGAAATTTGTTCAAATTGATTTGATTAATGCATGGAAAATTGCTAATCTTGTACTTCGAATTCGTGAATTGTGATCGTCTTTATGTTAATTAACTAAAATTCGTGAATCTCAAAACTTTGAACGACTTCTACAGTGTCAGGTTGTGTATTTAGTGTTGGAAGAATGATTTACAGATTGTTGCAGTTATCTCGAGGCACATTTAGATCTTTCTTTTTTTGTTTTTTTCTTCTGGTAAATGTAGACAAGAAAAAGATTATCAAATTTTCACATTTTTAGGAGTTTTTTTTTTTTTAGGAGTAACGTTAGGTTGATAGATTTGAGTTCAAAATCTATAAATTGCATATTTGAGTCCATCTCAACGTGCAAGGTCTTTGAGCTAGGTTGAAGGGACCTTAGACACTCACAATAGATGTTACTAGGGCAAATTGTTTGTCACGAACAAAATAAGGATAAAGTAGAAGGGTGCGATTTATTCAATGAAATCTAGACCTCCAAATACTGTTGGTTTTCGAGGAATCATCCACATACAACCAAAGTTGCCAAAATAATCTCATTCAATTCCCCATAGAAGACACCCTTATCTTCAAGAGTGAATTTGATAACAATTTTACAATTTTTTCCTTCGTTTCCAATTTGTGATCAATGTGAAATAATATTGAACCTTTGTTGTATCTGATCTTCTACCCCATTTATTTCCATCACTAATTATTTTCAAAGTAACTTGGCAACTCAAATATTACAGACTTCATTTTCTTTATCCATTCCTAAAACTGATTTGATTAATCAGTGGCAGCTATCACCAGTCACCTCCACTTCATTTGACCAAGACTCAAGGTGGATCTTAGGGATCTTTACACTACCATGCACGAGGAACATTCTCCGTATTATGTTGCATTCCATAAATATTTACAGGCTTCAAATTCAATTAGGAATTATTATGGCCACACCTAGGTTGGTTTCAAATTCATAATGACAAAGCCTGTTACTTGCCCTTCATCAGCGTAAAACCCTGCCACACAATGTAAGCAATAACTACATGTTCCGAAATACCTTTTGTTCACCACCCAATTTTGGCTTAGCTGGAGAATGTTGGTTGTCTGCCATGCTGACATGAGTTGCCTCGGGCACATCCAGATTTTCTGTATATTTCAGTATTATATCCAAATTTCGTTGTATATGCCCCAAGCCTTCCAAATTTTTAACTGTATGTTTCATACCTTGGTTTTTGGTTGAAGAATGCAATTTTTATCTAACATCTCAAAGAACTCGTTGATCTTGTACCAAGGTTATTTTGATGACTAGATATAACTTCAACCATCTTTTCCAATCATCTTACCAGTTGCTCAAGTAGCAAGTCCGTACCTAGCTCCGATATCATATGTTACAAAGATTTGCGATCATAACATTGATCGGCGATCACAAATGTTTACAAATATATGGTTATTGCTTTTAATCAGGCGGAGGTCACTAGTCACAATCTGTCCCTGTTCTTCAATTATCATGTGTACTAAAATGTGTTTGTTAATGCTTTTGCCACCAAACTTCTTCCCTTCAATTCAATTGACTTTTATTTTTCTGGCTGTGCAAATTATTAAAAGGAATTCTCACTCTTCAGTTTTGAAGGGATTCCCAATGATCCCTCCATGTGCTGTTGTACTACAGCACTGGGCACAATTATGCAATAATAATTGCTAGTCCAAAGACACCAATAAGTTGGCCCCAATGTAAAGATAACGAAGAATACATACGTATGCTGGCCAATAGCAGCCAATGCTGGTAGCTGAAGTAGTCTATGATGCAACAAATTGTGATTTTTGACTCCTTTGTATTTCTAGTTTACATAGGACTCTAATTAGAGTCTTTGTGCAGAAAATATTGAAATCTACAAGTTTGAAAGGTAAACCCTCCTCAACACCTTCACATTGTAAAAGAGAAAACAAAAGTAGGTTAAGTGTAGGTGAGAGCCTTAAAACCTCGTGTGTGTATATAAATGGATTTTCCCAGGAAAAAAATATAAAAAAGAAAGGAGGAGGTTTGACTGTGAGGTGTGACCTAACAAAAAAATTAAGTTATTTTACGTGTTAGGTTGTGCACTGATCTTATATTTGACATTCAGACTTCAATACAGGTGGACAAAAGATGCACGGTCTTTTGTATCTTGTACCTGTTTTCCAAAAGACTTTTAGGAGAGAACCCTCTAGTTCTATTTAAAAAGGTTGGTAAGAAAGCTGTATGAAATGGGACAATATGAAGTTAGGATGAGATGGACGATGACATGTACCTTTGGTCAGGAAGAAAAGGGAACTTGGTTTAAAGGTTATCTGGGCTTGTTGGAAAATAAACATAAAAAATCTGTTAATCCGTAAAATGAAAGCTGAGTTGCAGTAATTTGAAATTAGGTCAGAAGAGTTAGACATCAATATCACCCAACATCCTGTAGGCTCTAGCGATCTTGAATCATATCCCATAATGACATGTTCCATTTCCTAGAAACTATTTTAACATCCATCTGTTTGAACATTAAATATACTCATCCATAATGTGACAAAAAATGCTCTATGTTCTAATGAGCTGTCAATTTCCATTGTATTCTGTCATCAGTTGGTTGCTTATGTTTTATCGTTTGGCCATTTACTTAGAATTTGATGGCTTCTGTGCATTGTAGTTATGAATTTGATTTGCTCATGCAGCTGTGGTTCTTGTGGATTTGAGTTAAACCTGAGTTCATCAAGTCGGAATACCTCAACAATTGGTTCCAAATATGGTAAATCTATAAAGAAAGGTATTATTTCTTTTTTCTCCATTGATGAGAGCAGATTCAATTTGGTCAAAGACTTTCACTGTGTACCCTTCTTTTCCAAGCACTCTTGGGGATTGTTCCGTCCGAGAACAAAACTTTTGTGTCGAAAATGTGGTAACCTTATTGGAAATGCTGACGATGAAAATGTTGCTAGTTACCGGCTCATAAGAAATGGATTGGGTTCGTCTTCTGTCAGTGAAAACTCCAACCAGAGAAAGTACGATATCAGAATTCGCGCCTTGCAACCTTCAGCAGAATTTGGTACTCCGCTTAGCTGTTGATATTTGTATGAAGCATTATTTCCATATGTTTATCCATTTTGTACAAGATTCCTTCTCCTGCTCAATCAAATATTACCTGTTTATAGAAAAGAACGCTTTGAATGAAGCCATATGTATTTATTAAGTTGAATGAATGGACAAGATTCATCTTTTGTGGGAGTATTGATTTTCAGGGGTACTAATAGTTATCAAAAAATCAATCTGGAAGTTGATCGATTTTCAGTACTCAACATTCGTGTATTGTCTAAATATATGAATCCTTAAAAGTTTTTACGTATGACGCATTTAAGAATTGAATAGAACGATTATTTTATTCTCTTACTCAGGGCTCGATGAATGTGATAATCATATCTTTGTAACACATAAGATAGATTACTCACATTGTATAGACGTCAATTTTTGGTAAGCTGTTTTGAATAAATCACTCGATAGCATGTTTTCCATCTCTTCTCGAGAAACAAGTGAACTATTTCTTTGCTAAATTGTGCTCATCGATGAAGAAAAACTAAAGTCTCCAACTTTTCGTTTTACATGTTTGGCTAAGCTTGAAAAGTTAATTTTAAGTAAATTTTAACGATTGTGCTACGTATATATAATTATTTACATAATTATTTAAGTAAACATGATATGGTTAGATATGATTATGTTCGAATTTATTCAACCAAATAAAACTTGAATAATGTTACTTTGTCAGAAAGTAGGTGACATAATAGGTATTATAAAGATGTGAACTTCATTACGTGACATCTCATTTATATGTAAATTAAACTAAATAATATTTTCTTATCATTCCACGAGTTAAAAAAAATAGCATGTGAGTTGAGTTATTATAACAATAAGATAAGGCTTCCTTCCAAAAATGCAATTATTTTTTATTTTTTAAATTAAAACGTGAAAACAAATAAATTTTCTGAGATTGCAATGGTCACTCAAAAATAAGGAAAAATTAGGTCGGGACTCTCTAATGTGATTTTGTATCCCCCAACTTCAAAAGTGAGATTTTTGGTCCCAGACCTTTGAAATTGTCAATGTGAAGGTTAAAATGGCATTCAACTTTCAATTGATTTAGTGGTGATTAACAAGTCGTTTGCGATTTCAATTTTCGAATTGACATTTTCTGTCATGTATGGACCTAGATTTTTAAATAGATCGAGAACCAAAAACTTCGTTGGTGTAGTCACGTGCAATTTTAACATCCACGTTAACTGTTTCTATTGCACAAAGACCTATTTTTACATGTTTAAATATGTCGAGAACCCGAACCTCACTATTAGAGAGCTAGCCCTAAATTTCTCTAAAAAAAAAATTAAAAATTGTTGTAAATGGTAAGTTTATTAGTGAATACAATTATACCCCTATAATTCTAGAAATTATTACCATTGTATCTTTAATCATTCCCTATAAATATAGGGTTTTGATTCTTATTACAATACAAATAAATTTATTGATTTTTATTCTCTTTTTTTTTTTTTTCTATTTTATAATACGTTATCAGCCCAATTTTGCATTGTGTATTTTGTGCCTTTAATACATGCAAACACTATCTCTTCCCTGTACTTTGCATTGTGTATTTTGTGTAAAGTTTATATCGATGTGCACGTTTTACGTAAATTTTGTGTTTGCGTACTTGTCTATTAATCAACTTCAATACTCTTATTTGTTTTATTAAAAGCATGTCATTACTGTATTCAACTTGTCATTCAAGGAAGAGTGTTGTAAATGATAAGTTTATTAGTAAATGTCAATTGTAGCCCTTCAACTTTAAAAATTATTACCATTATATCACTAATCATTCACTACATTTATAAGATTTCAGTTCTCATTGGAATACATAAAAGTCTATAAATTTTTATTCTCCCCAACTAAACATGACAATGTCCCGTTTGTCTATCATTAAAGTTGAAAAATGAATTTTTGAATAGTGAATTTTCAAAGAATATTTGATTCAAAATGAAATGAATTGGAGAAAAAATGAATTGAAATAATGGTAGAGAAATAGTGCCCTGTTTGCCTTTTCTCTGAAACTTATCTAGAAGCTGCGTAGTTTCGAACTCCCACCGTATCCATTTCCATTAGAAACCCTACGAAACCCTGGTGTCATATTTCTTCCAAAATCCATTCTTTCAATAAAGCAAAATCCAAAAATGATTTTCCGAAAATGCCTTTTCGGCCCCGGTATTCAGGCTTGTTTTTCCGGCCAAGCTTCTCGAATCCCTCGACTCGAATCCCATCGACCCTTTCATGCGTTCTCGCAAAACGCGCACAACTCCCATCTCTACTTAGGTTGGTTTATCTTTTTACTCTATTTTTTTTCAAGTTATATGCATAAATTTAGTCTGCATAATTTGGATTCGTATATATGTGAGTGTTTTTGTTTGGATTTTGATTTTTAAGTGAAGATTGTTAATTTCTGTGAGATCTTTCAGTATTGTATGGTTTTTGTTTGATAATTTTCGAATAATCACTCGTACATTTTTGTTTATGCATAACCTGTATATGGAATTTCATTGGTAATGATGTTCAACGCGTCTAAATTAAAATTCGTAGGAATGTCGGGCGGTTAGGTCGAAGTTGGAGGGTGGTCATTCTAACACTAATGTTCCGAGTGACTATGATTGTTATAGTAAGTTAAGAGGCATGAACAAATCATTTAAAATTAGTATGGAGAGAGGTAATGGAAACCCTTTTGAATCAGTCACCTGTCAATGGACGCCACACTGTTTGTGCGGGCCACTCTTTTGTCAAGTCCTCAGAGTCTTGATAGGAACCACCCTGCTTTGCGTGTTTCTCATACCTACACCAGATTGAATATGGTATGCCTGAACTCGAGCCATTTATGAGCCTAATGCTTCTTGGTCGTGCTGGCTTTTGTAAGTGGATGGATCTGAGCTCTTATATTTGGTCATTAGTGCATTGCTTTATTAGAGCTTTGGCCATATTAGGATGACCACACGTGGCTCAAACTAGGATCCTTTTAATTTGCCTTCTTTATTTCAAATTGATATCTTGAAATTAAAGTTGCAAACCAAATTTTGTGTTGCATTAAATCTAAGCTTTTGCAGTAGCTGTGATATGTTGGTAACTCCATATGCTGATAGATTGAGACTTTGATGCTGAGCATTTCAATGTCTAACAATTGGATGTTGTTTGGAAACCCCTGCCATATCTTAATTGTTAGCCAAGAACAAAGATGGACTCCCCTTCCCCTTCTATGCCTTTTCCTGAATATAAATTGATGAATTGTTGGGGAAATAAATAGAAAAGAATTAGTTAACTAATTAATCAAGAACGTAGAAAAAGGAGGGAAGTGGGTGGTGAGTTATAATCTTCTTACTCTTTGACTGATGTGCTGCTTGAGCAACAATCTTTTGCAATTCAATTTAGTCATAATTCCTTTTCCTCTATGTCATGTGTATGCATTTTGTGCAGAAACCTTCAAAGGCAATGCACATCCCAAGTCGTCAATTTTGGGAAATTTGGCTGGGGAGCTTGGTTTGATGAAAGTGCAGGAGAGAGTGACTCTACCATATGCTGTGGGTTTCAGGAGTTACATTCATTCTGGACGGCAAACTGAGGATGAGGCAGGAAGAACTCCTAGATCCATGGACTTCGTCCGGGAAATAATTCAGGGAAACGGATATAAACCAATGGGTAGACCATCACTTTCTCAGCTCCATCTTGAGCAAAATGCTGATATCGTCCACGTAAAGCTGATGCGAAACAATACCTTTATAACTGTTACGGATTCTAAAGGGAACAAAAAACTGGGAACTTCTGCTGGAAAATTAGCAACAAAAGGAGGTAAAGTCTCTCGATACTCTGCTGAAGCAGCTGCAGAAGACATTGGACGTAAAGCAAGGGAGATGAAATTGAAGTCTGTTGTGATGAAAGTGAATGGATTTACTTATTTCAAGAAAAAGAAGCAAGCCGTTCTAAGCTTTAGAGAGGGCTATACTCATTCACGGGGTGATCTGAATCCAGTTGTATACATTGAGGACACAACTCGGAAGCCACATAATGGTTGCCGTCTCCGAAAGAAACGTCGCGTGTAGTTATTGCGATTTTGCACTCTCATACATGTGGTGTTGAGGATAGGGATGACTATTTTCAGTTAATAAGGGGCTACTTGTTGCGTGATTGTACTGGAATTTTTTTTTTTTAAAATGCTAAAGCCACAGATGTAGTGACTAGTTGATGGGAAAAACAAAAAAAAATCGAGTATGCTTCTATTGGTCTATTTGTACTTCTTGACATTCTAGTTCTGTATCTGTTAAGTCTGATATATTTCATTTTGATGGATATTTGAATTTTACCTGTAGATCGTAGAGCATATGTATTTAGTTTTTCCATTACCTGCCAATTAAAGTTGCAGAATGATCATAACCCAGATTAGAATCTACAAGTAATTTATGGATATAAAAGCCTAAATCTCCCTCTTCAAACTCATGAAAATGATCTACAATATTGGGACCTTTCTCCTCCTCCTCTTCTTCATCATCATCATCATTTTGATTTGGGCATGTTCACGAAAATATATTCCGAATTAAAATTACTGCAAGTGTACGGTTCGTTACAAGTAATAAAATGAACTTTTTGAGCCAAAAAACTCTTTCCCACAAGGATTAGATTAATTCTAATTCTAATTATTTTGACATTAACCGAAATAAATAAAGGAAAGTGTTTGCGTTGATAAAATTATAAGTAAATTAATGATAAATATGCAAGTATGAATAAATCAATTAACTAAATGCAAATTGGATATGAATATGATTTGATGTGTTTTCTAATATGTAATGAATGTGCTAGGATCACGAATTTTTAAGTAATAATCTTTTTAACCATAATTCTACACCTTGACACATGATTGCAATATTGACAAATCAATGTTCCTAAAATTCAACAATATCTCTCGAGCAATGTCAAACATATTCTCATATATGACCCCAACTATATTTCTATGATGGATGCAAATATACGAGAATGCATGAGTTTTTATGAACACTTAAAGATTTACATAACGGTATATTTATATCCCCTATCGGATCCTATGATGATTTATATATGTTGAATTTATTTCTCTTCTCTCGAATGCATGAAATAAATCACCAAACTCACACAATTATCGTGCACTATAATCATGGACAAAATAAGATCATATAAATCATTCAAATATTCCAAAACATGTTTTTGATGTCAAGAATGTAAAACTAAGAATTAAAAATCATAATACAAAGTTCATCGTTCCTTAACACAAATTAATCTAGCCTAGCACGGTGGAGAGAAGAAAATCAGAAAAATAGATGAAGAACGACATCACCCTGGTTAATCTTCAATTGAATTTTCGTGTTCTTGGAGTTGATCTTCACGTTCTTGTCTATTTTCTCTCTAAGAATCTTGATAAAAACTCCCTCTTTCACTTTTGAATGGCCCTAAGGTTTTAAAATACCCCACAAGATTCGTTTACATAAGAGTTGTAATCAAATTAGGAAACCAGAATTTTTTTCCCCGAAATGGCCTAGGCGCGCCCAATACAAAATGGGGCGGCCGCCCAGGCTAATTTTTTTTGCTTCTGTTGATGATTTTGAATTTAGGCGACCTCCCAACAATTATGTCTGGGTGACCTTGGAGGTTGCCCAGTTATAATTTCTTCGCGAATTTTCTTTTTAGTCTTTTTCTTCATTCATTCTTCCATCTTGATCCTTCTTATCAAATTACTTCAATTTTAGTACTTCAACTCTTTCTCAAGTGTTTGTTGGTCCCCCAAACTTTCATCAATTGACCGATTTATCCTTCTTTCTTTCTTAATTGTTTAGAAACATGTCCAAAACTGAAAGAATATAAAAATAACTTAAGTTGAGTAAAATGCAATAATAAAACGACACAAAATGTTAGTAAAATGATCCCAAATAAGTGCACAAAAATGCACTTGTCAGGGCACATCTTTACATACATTTTCTGCAAGCAAGTGTGCTTTTTCTTATCGTAGAAGGGGGTAGAAGTATTTTGCTCCTCCCCAAACAAGTATCAAACACATTCCATTAGTTTTGAAAGGCTTTGCCCTTATCATTTGAACTAGACATTGACCTTTAGGCAAGTGTACTTGCTCGACAAAGAGCTTTATTCATTGGAAGCTAGTGTTCAAAGATTAGATAATAAAGGTGCACACATGACATCATTTAGGTCCATTTGGCATGACTTTTGAAATAAAAGCTGCTTATGAGATTAAAATGTTATTTTTGAACCAATTAAGATAATTTTCTTAAAACGCTTTGTCTGACTAGAAGAGTTTTTTAAAGAAGTTGGTCTAAGCTAGCTTTCTCAAAAAACTCTTCTGTAAGAAACAAAATCAAAATTCTTGTCAAACAAATCCTTAATATAAAATTGCGAGTGGGTGTGGGAAGGAAGGTAGAACATGTGTGAATGATTGGGATACCATTATTGTCGCCAATGGTTATCTCATTGACGCCATATTCAGAATGAATAGCCAAGTTCTATAAACATGTTTCTGAATCAACAACCCAATTGATGATATTTTGCCGAATATTGCTGGAATAACATGCCTGGTCTTCATAGAAACTCGATGGAGGTTTAGACCTACAATTCTTAGCAGGGCCGTGCTACTTGAACAGGGCCACGTAGGCACAGTTCAAATAGAAGCGCCAAGTGGATATCAGTCAAACTCAAGACCGAAATATAAGACTATTGTCAAGCATACGCTCAAGTATCTTTATAGAATTAGAGATTATATTTATTTATTCAGCTTCATGTCATATCCCTATGAGTAATATTGATTCTAATTTTCAAGTTGATAAGAGACTCTCCAAGTCCACATCAGGACCAGTGTTCCAGTTGGGTAATGTTGTAGTGGTTTGAAGGGTATCAATCAATCTTGTATTTTTGATTCCATCATGGACGCAAAGTAAATGACAACTTATGAAGCAGTTGAAGAGGCTATGTGTCTTAAGAAAGTTTTCGCTACACCTTGAGGTCGTTCTTCCTACATCTCACTACCATGTAACATGATAACAATGGAGCGGTGACAAATACAAAAGAACCAAGCTATCAACATGAAAAATATATTGAACGAAAGTATCAACTGGTCCAGGAAATCGTTCAAAGAAGAGATGAGATAGTGTGCAAGATGCCATAATAAAATCACATAAAATTTCGTGAATTGTTGCCTAGATAAAAAAGAAAGATCTAGCTGAATCCTCACCAACCACAGACAACACTGCAAATTCAGACTCAAAAAGAAAATGGATGAATCTAAATTTTATTCTTAGGCCTACCATTTTGTCTAAAGTCTTGGTAGGGTATTATTTAAATTTATGCTTTACAAAGTATGGGCTCTTTCAATGCAGTGTGAGAAAACAATGTGCCTTATACAACTCCTTTGACTTCAGCTCCCAAAAGGATCCCTCTTTAACCACCATAATGAATAGAAAGCAAATAAAGTTGATACCATTTATTATTGATGCCACATTTTGTGGATTCTTGGTGGATATGAGGGGTCCCTCTTCACTAACTATTTCCTTATCTCTTTTTATCTTCCTCTGCAACTTTTGCACACTAAATAGATTGCACCTGGGGTGGGATAGTCTTGCTTTGCGAAATTTACGAAGATGTTAAATAGGGTGATTCTCAGCATTCATCGATTCGTGCTGCATATTATTCATTTTTATGTTTACTAGATCGAAAATTAGACGCATTATGAAATTCCCTTTTTTTTTTTTTTTGACCAAATTAAAGTTTTTATTGATGCTAATGCTTGATGGTTCTTGCAGAATTTTTCCTTGTATAGCTAGAGCCAACAGATGGGACATATTGCCCAAAATTTTTCTTGGTTACTATGCTTTGACATAACTGAACAATGTCACCTATTAGTCCCTTACACAGGCATGCCATTTTGTGAGCCTGTGGTGATAAAGGGTACTGAGTTCTATGACTAGGGATTGACACTTGAAAAATGAAAACTATTTCCGTTTTTTTAGGACAAGAAAAAGTTTATCATCACATATCAACTGATTCTTTGGACAGAAGCAAGCATTTACTTTTTCTTGCAGACAATAAGAGGACAAGGCAAATCAGAATATATGTATGGCCCTTATGCCTCTTATATATCTTTCCATTTAGTGGGGAATCTATAAAAGATTACCAAGTTCCAAATTAATCACTTCGTGACAAAAATATAAACATACCTCAGCAGTATGTTTGATAAGATGGACATGACATTATTACATAATATCAAGGGGAAAAAATAAGTGAAAAAGTCCCCGTACGTTGTACTAAGCAATCATCGATTACTATGTACTAATCGTGCTCCTAGTGTGGTAAATCATTTTTGGAGATGACACTTATGTTCTACCCTAATACTGCGAGAGCTTGTCACTTATGATGCAGTCGAAATGTTTTGAGGAGAATTAACAAATTATTGCAAGTGGAACGAATGTGACAACTTTCATGGAGGAAGTTCTTGATTATATATTCTTTTCATGTACACACTCATCCTCTACCTTCACTCCATGATTTAACAGCAAAAGCATTTTTTAACATTTTATACATCTGGTAGAGGAATTGATGAGAGTAGTGTTGGACAGGCTTGTCAACTATTTTTGGTCCTCCTCTTTGCAAGGGTTCTTATCCATCCATATCTAACCTTTGCCCCTTCTAACTTTGTACCCACATTGTGTTTACTAGACCTCCTCCATCTGCTGAGCTGGAAGAGGTAGCCAATCCGCCTCCGCCACATTAGCGTTCTACGCAGCTTCTCTTGCTCTACTACACTCTTGATTTTCTTGGCTGTGCCCTTGTCCCAAGAGGCAACACCATTGTCTTCAAACTTGATTGATATAAAGGATTCTGCAATGGGAGAACATCTCAAGTACGATAATACAAAATACTAGATAAGATAGTTAACGAACAAATTTGTAATTTATTTTTCGTTTTAACTATTGTCCATTATGATTTAGTCCTCAGTGCCAAACTTCCCGATCAAAGGAAAGAAAAAAGAATACAACTTGACTATTACATATAACAAGAATATAACCATACCTTATAGAGTTGAATTCTTGGTCCCACATAAAAATAACTAAAATGATTATGTAAAAGAATAATCTTTTATGCATTATGCCATTTGATTCCCAATCTATTGCTAAGAATAAAGTTGATTAGGCAATGTGAAACAAGAAAATGTGGGGACCTTAAAGATTTATAGCACTAACCTGCACTAGTTTAGGAAAGTTAATTGAACAATAATCTTGTACAGATATATATTGAGCACCTGTTTGGTTCACTAATAATCAGATTTTTTATAAATTATGATAAAAATTGATGGAATACATGGTTTAAAAGATGATAAAAGTTGTGAATCCCGTGAAACGTGATGAAATTGAGTTTTAAAAAATGAGAGCCAAACATGGGCTAAGTACATGTTGAAGACTTCGAGCGTACGCGTAAGCCATAATCACATTGCTAAATGCTAAATTCATCAAATATATATATATATATAGGCGATCAAGTATATCTGGTCCCAAGCCTGGTAGAGAGGAAAGTTGAGTTCGTTAATACTCAACGTAAAACTTTGTTAAATCTTATGATATGAATCTCTCAATCCAATAATTTCACTAAAATCCATGCAAAGTATGCAAGACTCTAAACTTTCTTTCTTTTTATTGTTTCTTCATCAATGTAATATTTCCTTTATGGTAGTAATCAAGAACATAAACATAAACCCACAAAAAAAGGGAAAAAATAACACATACAAGAGGAGAGATATCCTAGAATTAAAGGCCTAATGTCGTATTTCCAATCGAGAGGATTAACAACACAAAACACAAAACGAACAGACTTTTCTAACCTTCTCGACTGCTGGAGGAACTAAGACAATAGTCGGATTTATGGTGTCTGATTTCTTGGCCATTTAGTGCAAAAATCTTGGGCAAGGCCATGGAGGGTTTCTTTGTATGCGTTGCTTTTGTTTGTTGAATATGTCCTTGCTTTGAAGCTAAAACTAAAAGCCTTTGATTCAAGCACAATGCACAAACCCCCACAACGAACTCTTTGGGATGAAAATAACACTTACTCATTTACTCTCTGGGCAGATGATAGGGGCTGAGGTTCAAGAAGAACTAGTTCACTAAAGAAAAAATAAGGAGTGTGTGTGCGTTGAGTAGAAAACACACGATTTAGTGTGTGAATATGTTTATATATATAGAGTTAGATATGCTATATATATATATATATATATATATTTATGGTGCAACTTAAATCAATAAGGTAATAAATTCAAATGTTTGATAGGAACATTCCACCAATTTATAGTGATGTATATTATGATTATAAGTTGGTGTTTAATAGCTATCTATATGTCCTCATTGCATTCATGTCAATGAGCCCCACGGTTAGGCGACAATTATGTCTTCTAAAGCAAACCCTTGGTTTCTTTCTTTTGTTTTTTTTTTTTTTTTTCCCTTTTTTGGTGGATGGTAAAGCAAACATTGGCCCAATTTTCTTATGTTTAGTAGAACTTGAACGAACCTATATTAACACAATTTTGAAAGTTAAAAACGTGATCACTCCTATACTATATGGCTTGTAGCGTCTTGCTCTATCTTGTTGGAAGCTTTTAAGAAAGATCGAATGGATCAGCATTTTGTAATGCATTACATTGATTAGCTAGAAGTATCTATAATATCGTCAAGTTTTAAAAAAGTTTTGCTCTTATCTTCTTTGAGGCTTATAAAAAAAAAAAAAAACCAATAGTATGGGCTCTTTAATTAGTTATTCATTGTATTCCGAAGATTTTTATGCAATAATTGGACAAAAGAATTGTTTTGATAAAATTTAGGCCCCGTTTGATACGCCAAATTTTTCATGAAAGATTGAAATTATCTCACCATTCCACTTTTTCGCCTGTTTGATAGGAAATATTTTCTTGACAATTGATTTTCTCATTTTTGATCACGTGACCTTTTATTCCACAACAATGAGAAATTGAAATTCTCGATTTTTTGTTTTCTTGACAATTGATACAAATCCATACTTTCCCTTTCTCTTTCTTCTCACGTCAAAGCCTATCATTTCCCTTTCTCTTTCTATCTAAACATCAGTTTAAATGACATTGGATGTCCCACTTGTTAAAATTTAACTCATTGGACAAGTTTAGGTAGGCTTCCACTGTCATTTAGACTAATACTAGATACTAGATAACATTATTCAAATTATAAGTTGATACTCAGGTTATTTTAACTTTTTTTTCTTTTATTAAAATATGAGAACTACTTAGAAACATTGACCAGATGAAAAATTTAACTTGTTATTACCATACATTGGAATTGGAATTGAGCTAGAGGAGGTTGAAACTCTCATTTGGAGTCTTGGCTTTGCATGCCATTGGATGTACGTTGCATGCGTACGTAAGGCAAATGCTCTCACAGCAGCAACCGCGAACCCCTCAGACTCCAGGGACGCTATGGAATATATTGATTAACGTGTTTATAGAGGTGTTGGATCGAGCTACTTCGAGAAAAAGCTTAACCCACCTTGGGACTGGCATACAAGCAATTAAGGGTCACCAATAAATGTAATGGGCTAGCCCAGGTTCGTAAATGGGCTGTTCTAAGCTTCCAACGAGAGCTCGGCCCAGCCCAGACCAGCCCAATTAAGCATGCGCGAAACACACATTTTTCTATAATAAAATAATTATCTTTTCAATATAATACTACTCTAAATTAAACAGTTATCTAAGCCAAAAGCCAGAAATTCTGGTGCAATCTGGTTCTCATAACATATCCACTAACTCCTTTGCTTTGCTTTATTACTCTAGTTAAGCAATCCAATACATTTATGCATTGTTCTACAAATATCCTTGTGATGGCAAAGGCTGCCCAAATTGCATAACCCAAAAAATAAAAAAATAATTCATTATAGAAATCAACAAAATAGGAATGTAAAAAAGGGGAAAATGGTCTATGTAGTCGACCTTAAATTTATTGTAAAACCGCAAATTATCTTTATATAAATAAATAAATAAAATAGTACTAGTCGAGCTTAAAAAACCCCACAAAATATTCATCTCACACATTTACAAATTGGCGCCTTAAAGGATTGGAGTACTTCATCTCAAATTTATTGCAAAACCCACGAAAAAAAAAAAAAAAAAAAAAAAAAAAAAAAAAAAAAAAAAATCACTTGAAACCAGCAAATTAGTACAATTAAAAATGATTTATGCAAGCGAACTTAAATTCATTGAAAAACCCACAAAAATGGAGTTTAGAAATAGAACTTCTATCAAAATCTAATAAAAATCTAATTTTAATCCTCGCCAAATAGAGGCTAAAAGTAAAAATAATGGGTGAACACATACGGGTTAATGCTGCTTGGCAGTCTTAAAAAATAAATCAGCTTCTGAAATTAAATTACTCATTCCATGTGCAAGATTTAGAGCTTGCCAAGTATTTTTCTCTTCTGAGGTAACATACTGTTTGAAATCCTCGCGATGGCCAAGCATATTTTTCCATGTTTCTTGTAAAGAATCAATTAGACAATCAGGTTCAGGGTTAGTGAAGGACTTCAGTCTCCTAATGAAATCCATGCGGGTACACTCATCCATCACTTGAGATCCTCTTGAAGCACCCTTCTCATGTTTGGATAGAGAATCTCCTACCTCCTCTTGATAACCTAATACTGTATTAGCATCAGATTTATTCCTAATATTTTCTGGTCAATAGGCAGTACATGTAAAGAATGTCGGAATTTATCGCCACTGACAGGATCCAAGTTTGGTAGTAAATATTGAATTAGAGACTGCGCATCTTCTGCATTGGTAAAATGACCATAAGATACTGTTGTAGAAAATAGTTCTCCTTCATTCATAACCTCTGTCTCAGGGACGAATCATAATTCTGGCTCATAGTAAATATCAAGTGATTTACGTGTATCGTCTATAAGAGAATTATCAACTCCAGCAGAAAGCTGAAAACTTTTCTCCAACTTGTCTACTTCAAAATAACCAATTTGCTCAGTTGGATGGCAACAGCTTTCAGTAGGCGAACAGTGATTGGTTAGGGATCTTTTCGTTTCAAGTGCATCACCATTAATACCATCAAATATTTCCCCCGAGACTGCAGAAATCCTCTCGCTGAAGCATCCCCCTTAAGAATCAGAAAGTGCTGCATCAATCTTATTCTGAGTATTTCGTCGAGTGAATACTATTGGGAACTGGGAAGTGAGAGGAATCAGAAAACTCCCAATTAGTACCAATTTGTGCACATTCACCATCATCCTGAGTTGAGTGCAATCTCAATACAGCTTCCTTCTTTGCCTCGATAGTGTCAGCTTCACCATCCTTCAAATATGTATTTTCTGTTTTATTGTCATTTATCTTGTCTTCCTGAACTAATACTTCCACCAGCCTATGATTTTCTGCCATCAAAATCAAAGACTTGACAATCTCCTCTTCTGCAAGCTCAGAGAGGCGACCCCGATGGATTATTTTTGGTAGGATTTGATGCCCAGCATCAAGATCAAATAGAAGAGGACTATATGTCATCTGCACTTCATTACCTGGATACGGTTATAGTTACAAAGTGAAATCAAGAAATTTAGGGTTTGTTGCTTTATGCAGGTATTTGAATGTTATGAATAAAACACACTTTTAAGAAACTGAATTGTACGCCATTCAAAATGATCCAAGTATTTTATGTCAATTCAACTCAATGTGGAATACTGATGCATTCCTGTAAGGTACAAGGAAATATTTAACTACAAAATAAAAATTGGGTTAAAAACCTATTTGGCACTCAACTTATAGGTATGCCGCATCTAGGTCACCCGTCTTATTTCTATTGAAAATTTAGCGCTGAACTTTAATTTTATTACCTTGTTAGTGACTCCACTCAATTCCATCAACAGAAACTACAGCAATGTACACATGAAATGCAGAATTATTATCTAACATAATCTCAGATGCCAAATACCAACAATTGACCAACAGATAAGATATCATTTTATTGAAGCCGTTTTTACAAATTACCAAGCACAAAACTGAGACTTGATCCTGAAACAACCTATTAATGTTGGCCAATTGTTGGTATTTAATGTCTAAAATTAAGTCATATAACAATTCTGTCAGCCACGTGCACATTATGTAGTTTCCATTGACAGAATTGAGCGGAGTGACTAACAAGGTAAGAAAATTGAAAGTTTAGTGCTGAATTTGTAACAAAAAAGATACAAGAGGCCAAAATAGAACCCACCAATAAGTTGAGTGTACAAACAGATTTTTAATCAAATAAAATTTTATATTCTACTAGTGTATTTATATTTGTAAATGCATGCAAATCCTTGGAATCTTTTCAGAGATTTATATTGAACCCTTGGATATAAATAAGGGAGCATTATAGGAGCTCAAAGTTATTTTTGTGTTATTGCCTGAAGCAATTCTGTAAAAGGAAGAATTTATATTAGAATGATTGTATAGGAAACAAAGAAAGTTTCAGGCACAAGTTACAGAAATATGGAGAAAATAGATTTTGTGAGTAAGAATTACCTTCCCTAGGAGATTGGCCTTGGCACCAAAACTGGAGATGCATTATGGTTTTGCGAATGTCTCCTCGACAGTAATTAATGAATCATTCTACCAAGAGAGGATGAATTACAGCTTTTTCTGCAGCACAAACCTATGAGGGTATCAAAATGTAGTTCCAAATAAAGATATTGATGAGAATTCGAAAACGAAAATCAGCAAGTAGCTCATACCACACAGACAAGTCCAAATAGCTCCTTCAGTGATGGTACAGCAAAATTTAATTCTAACCTGTCCAAACTCTTAGGAAGGACAGGATTGTTACCTAAGAGAAATATCCCCAAAATAACTGTTACTTCACTGCCTTAAAGAGGGTCATTTATGACAAAATGCTACCGACAAGACTTCTTACTATTGCTTGTTAAGATCATGGGTTGTTTGGCAGTCCCTGCAACTTGTTGTATTGTAGATATAAAACCATGGTCTTCGCTGATAGTAGCATCCGTATCCTCAAAAAGAATCAAGGTTTGAATCTCATTCTGATAATTAGCAACTTTATTCTCCCAGAGGACTGATCTCTCTGGCCTTGCACCAGTACTGTGGGAATGTGCATTCTGTGATAAGAGTACTACCTCAATAACTTCATCATCAGAGAAGTGGGACTTTGTAATGACAGCTGATAAGGATTTTGGTAGAGGTCTGTAGTCTGAATTAGTTGAATTTTCTGCTGCGCTGAAACAAAAATTCACATTTAAGATGTTAGTGATTTGTCACATTTACAACTACAGAACTCATATTACCTTTAAACCTTTGAATCATTCCAATTAATAAATTCAGCATTTGCATTAGAGATGCTTCCACATTCAACTTCTAAATAGTTAGCGGTCAAATGCAGAATCCATCAAAGAAGAATATATTCGTCAATTAACGTTAGCACATGAGCATGTCCAGAAAAAAACCATTTTAGAAGGTTATACAAGAACTGAGCTGCTAGAAATAGTTTCCTTTTTAAAGAATGATAAATTTTGGTGTCTTTGCATCATTAGTTCGCGATAGTTGTGAGTCTTGAACCATGAATACAAAATGTTCCTTTAAGAAAAAGTTTATTGATCAACCACTTGAAAGTTTGACTCGCAATTATATTTCAATACAAGTTTATAATATAAATTATTTTTTTCCGATCGAAGCACTTTCAAGAGAGAGGTGTTACAATCATTTGTACTTGCAAACTAGTCTCATATGCTAGTCATTGTGCTTCTCATTACATGGAGTAAGATGATTTTTTTTTTTTTTTTTTTGGATGACTAGCAAAATTTGTTGCTTTTTGGCATTCAGCTACAATATTTCAATACTTGGTCACGAAGAGAGATCGTCCCCCATGGATAAGAAGGGGTAGTCTATCTCGTAAAAGTCGAGCTCTTTCAATCGGGGATAAATGATAATATAGCATTATATATAAATGGAAGGCTTGTCAAATTTAGATGAGTTTATTTCAGTTTAGTAAAAGTTTTGACTTCAATTAGGTTTTCATTCCTTAGTTTTAGTTTCCTAATTAAATTAGACTTAATTAAACACTTTTTCATTATACTTGATTGTTGAATAAATAAATAGTTTCTCCCTCTAAATTCTCTCTTTTCTCTCCCCTTTTTTCTATCTCTTCATCCTTTCTCTTTTCTTCTTCCCCTCTTTCCCCTTCTTCTATACTTCAGGTTCTAAATGTCCATTGTCACTTTCTCTCTGACATATACATCCTTGCTCGAAACATGATTTAAATTGATTAACCCCTATACCTTCTTAAGCTTAGGGTAGAAAAAGAAAATGAATAGTTGTAGTTGCAAGCACTACTGTGTAATCTAACATTTCTTGTCATTCTTCAGAATTCTTCTTTTACAGAATCATCTCAGGTATTCCTGTATAGTTATAGCTATTGACATAAACTTGTTTAATAATAAGAAAAGAAAAGGTATATACTCGCAGCAGAGTTTGGAGGTGAACTGGTCTCCTCGTTTTCATCAGGGGATTCAATGAGGATTGGCTCTTTCTTCTGCCTTTTTTGCTGTGATCTTTCCAAGTCCTTTTGAAAGAAATCAGACTGCGTAAAAAAAAAAAAATCCAAAAAATTGAATCATTGAAGAGTTAAAATGTACTCTTCATTTTATCAACTTAAAATTTCTAGAATTCGAGATGTAAACTCATGCAGCATAGAACCATTCTTCCTCTGCTTCATTTTGCTGGGGTCAGACTGAAGGTAGGAGGATATTTGTAGTAAGGTGTTCACTTACTAACTGTAGCTGGAGAATTTCACCCACTAGCTTGTCTGGAATTTCTTTACCATTGGTTTAGCCTGAAATATAGAAAATTTAGCTCTTGTTTTGTCCCCATTTTATAAAATTCATTTTTAACCACACATTTCATGGGACCTTTAATTTTTATCATCTTTTCAACCACACATTTCATCAACTCTAAACAAAATCTACTAAAAATCTGATTTTTAGCTCAACCGACAGGGGCAGGGGTTAATGCTATGGGTACATTTTACACCAACCTATCGTCATATCCTAAATATGAGGCGAAACTCACAAACCACAACTATTATGGTTTTATGTAAATTATCAGACTGGCTCCATTTTACTCCACCATGTCTTAAAGCATAGTTTTTATTAGGAAAATGCTATGGGTACATAAGTGTACCCATAGGGGTGTCCATACGAATACACATATCATCTGACAAACTTAACAAGTTCTCTTCATCAACTTCAGATAAACCTGCCACTGTAATTCAATATGCGTCCCAATGCAATCAAAATAAAATTAATAACATTCTACAATTTCTGTGCACCTTGAGAAGTGATCAATTATATAACTATTAAAACAGCTCAACTACTACAGCCCAAAGAAAAATGTTTATTATGAATCTGCAACACAATCACGAGATTTTTTCTTCACCTTCTGGCTAGAGGATTAGTCAAAAGAAGCGAATGGATGCAATGTACAATCCTTGAAGCAAGATGTACAGCAAATACCTTATCAGAAGAAGCTCGTGACTGCGGCGGTGTCCTTTTCACCTTCGAATTGGCCTCTCCCTTTCATTTTTTTCCATTACTACACCATTCCTCTTCCTCCTCCTCTTCATAATCCTTACCTTCCTCAAATTCATCACCCTCGCAATTTCCAGCTTCCTTGACTGAACCCTCTCTGTGTGGAAACAGCGTCGACTGAACCAATCGCCGCCGGACGCGAGTCTCCTCCATAGCTGAATTGGGGTTTGATGGTGGAGGAGAAGAAGGATTTGCAATTGGAGAAGCGGTTTTGCCGCGCAGTGAATTCTTATAGGGGTACTCGGAGCTGGGGAGTAAAGGGTAAATAATTGTTTTTCTGGGTGAAAATAGTAATTTTAACTGCATTTTGTGGGAGGATATATAAGTTGAGGATGCCCGTGTCAAGAAAACAAATTTAGGGACTTGAATCGCATATTGGCTATAGTTTCGGGACTATCTTCGAGTTTCCCAAAGAATATTACATGTGAATTATACTTGTCTCGATGTTCAAGAAAGTTGGCCACTGTCGGATGAACTCTCTCTCTCTCTCTCTCTCTCTCTCTCTCTCACAGTGCAGCTGGAATCAGCTCCAGACCAGTAAAAATTCTAAACCCTAAAACGTGAGAACAACCATAAAACGCCAAGAAATCCACCTTTTCAGTTTTCCCTGCAAAAAGGCCTTTCCTTTCTCTCACATTCACGGGTTAAAGCAGCAAAAGAACCCATTTTTCGCATAAACGGAGATAAATCCTTGTTCTTGAAAATGGCTAACAAAAACCCATTCACCATTCCCATTTTCTTCCTCTACTGCCTAACTACATTACTCTCTCAGGCAACCTCAAAGTCCACAATAGAGCCATGTTCCAACTCCGACACCTGCAGTGCCCTCGTGGGCTACACTCTCTACACCGACCTTAAAGTTTCAGAGGTCGCTTCTCTTTTTTCCGTCGACCCCATTTCGCTCCTCCTTTCAAATTCCATTGACATCTCGTACCCCGATGTTGAAAACCACATACTCCCATCTCAACTCTTCCTAAAAATCCCCATCCCCTGTTCCTGTGTCGACGGGATTCGTAAATCCTCCACGACTAGCTATAAGACCCGCCCTTCCGACACCCTTGCCTCCATCGCCACCGCCGTCTACGGAGGACTTGTCTCGGCCGACCAGATCAACGAGGCCAACCCTGACGCGGGTATCTCTGACCCCTCAGTGCTTAATGTAGGGACTAAGCTTAATATTCCACTCCCCTGTACTTGTTTCAACAATAGTGATAACAATTTGCCGGCGATTTATATGTCTTATGTGGTGAAACCTGTGGATACACTTTCGGGGATTGCTGCTCGGTATTTCACCACTCTGAGTGATCTTATGAATGTGAATCAATTGGGGAGCCCTGCTATTAAGGAGGGTGACATTCTTGCCATTCCCTTATCTGGTACTGATTCTATTCATAGTTTGGTTTGTTCGATTGTTGTTGTATGTGTTGCTTTTGAAAGATTAGTTATGTATATTGGAGTTGAATGCATTAATTGTAGAACAACTTTATTAGCAGTAAGATTTGAGTCACAAAATTGTTATTACAATCCAAATGTAATTCGTGATTGACGTCGTTGTCCAAGAGCTGACATTCTCATTCTAAGATAAAAAAAAAAAAAAAAAGAAACCCCAACAATCTTAACAAGTTCTTCTACACTTTCTGCTATGTTAATGCTCACTGAGAGATAAAATGCAAGCCTTTTCGAGTTGCTGAAGAATTCAAATATGTAGAGTACTATGAAATTATGAAGAATCTCAATTGTGTGTGCATTGCTATAAAGTATAACCTTTTGTATAATAGGGTTCAAAATTGTTATGCTAACGTTCATATCTGTTGTATCCATACCTTTCATTTAATATCCGTGACTTCTGGAGATCTTATTTTGACTCATTAGGTTATTGTTTTTGTATATGTAGTGCCATTTATGAGTAGTATCCGCGTAGCATTGTTGTCCTACGCAATTTTCCTCCACTTCTGTCAAGTATTTGTTCCCAATTCAAATTTGTCCTCTCAAGGGTAATTACACATTTTCCTTTTGAAAAAGAAATTTAAATTTCCTGTTTTTATTTTTCCACCAATTCATTTTTGGAGGCATTTTTTTTACAGTTACACATTTTCCTTTTGAAAAAGAAATTTAAATTTCCTGTTTTTATTTTTCCACCAATTCATTTTTGGAGGCATTTTTTTTACAGTTTTGGATTCATTATTTTTAGGAAACTGAAAATGCCACAGTAGGTTCCATGTGTTAAAAATTCATCAGTAGAAATAGAACTTACCCTCAAAACTGGCTTGTAAGTAGGATATGCCCTTATAAGCCCACAAAGCAAGATTTAACTTAGTTGTATGGTACTCAGTAAGCTGTAAACTCCACCATATATGTTCACGGGGACCCATATTCTTATCCCCAACTTCATAAAACAAGCCTTCTATGGAAAGTAGCCCTTCCAAGATCACCCCTATTAAAAGAATCATTAGAAGAAAATTGGGTAGAATTCTTCATTAAAACCAGCTTCTAATTATAAGACCTAATATTTTTATCAACCAGCTAAGTCAGAAACTGAGCCTCAACGTACTAATGTGGGACTCGGTTAGGGTCATTACACCATTAAAATGTTGGTAGAGATATTGTTCGTTCTTTTCATTTGACATAGTTGCTTTTATGGATAACGCTTTCTACAGTCTCTTAGTGGATGTCTGTTAAAAATTGGGGTTTATGATAGAGCTGATACTATGATCAATGAAGATGGCACATTAGAGAACTCATTAAATGGTTGGTAGAGATTTTGTTTGTTCATTACATGTGGCATAGTTGCTCATGCTTTTTATGGATACACTTTCTATATTCTCTTAGTGTCTGTATGGTAAATATTGGGATTTATGGTAGAGTTGATACTTTGTTCAATATGCAGAAGGCACATTAGAGTCATTTGATGTCTCTAAAGTTTATTTTTGTTTTCATGATTCTTGTTCAATGAATCAAATTGTTCAAAGAATAAAAGAATATATAAGCAAGCTAAATGATGTAACAGTAGGATTTTGATTTTATACAAGCAGAAAAGCTTGGTTTATGTATGTTGGAAACAGGCGATTATGACAAATTTGTAAATGACTCTCCATGTAATGCATTTTGCAGCCTGTGCATCTAAGTTTCCAAAGTATGCTTCGGATTATGGCTTGTTTGTACCGAATGGGAGTTATGCTATAACTGCAAGTGACTGTGTGCAGTGTAGTTGTGGGCCAGGGAGCCGCAAGTGAGTGCGCAATTTCAAGTAGACATGCCTTAAATCCACCCTTTTCCCCGTGATTAAGGTAATCTTATCTCTATACAAGGGAGTTATCTTACGGACTTCTTGTATTCTTGCAGTTTATACTGCATGCCAGCTTTATTGTCAGTTTCTTGCTCGAGCATGCAATGCAGAAATAGTAATCTCATGCTAGGAAATGTTACCACACAACAGTCGAGCGCTGGATGCAATGTGACTAATTGCAGTTATGGTGGCTTTGTAAATGGAAGCATCACCACCTGGTATGCTTATGTTTCTAAACTGGTACTTTGTCCTTAAATTTCTGTTCTGTGAGAATGGTTATTTCTATGGACCTCTGGTTTTTTTGGATATGTAAAAATGGAAGCTTTCTCCTATAATTCTTCTTTGCCTTATTGTAGGTTGTACTCATCTCTTCAAGCTAGATGCCCAGGTAAATGTCAATCAAATGCTATTCCTTTGACTATTTCAACCTTTCATTTTTTCATAATCACGAGTTTTTTGTGATTTAAATTGTGAAAAACAATTTAGTTGTAAACTTCTTCACTATTGTTGGATTGTGCAGAGCCTAATCATAGCTTACATATACAATTATCCTCTCGACCATGAATCAATGTAATTGGGTATTCCGTAAGTGTATTAGGCGGACCCTAATATACCTACTGTATAAAGGATTTTAAGGAGTCTGCTTTAGTGTGTGTGAGACGTGCAAGGAAAAATCTTGTAGCCTTCTCCATTGTGGTGAAAACCTGCTTTGGAAGTGTACAGGGTTTTCATATCTAGACTTAACCACTACAAATCTCTGCATTCACTTTAATCATTTTTAATTTCTTGCTGATTATTTTATCTATCGGAGGAAGGAATCAGGGATTAATCCTTAACGAGAAGTGGTAACGATGAAATGCTTATTTTGGTTTCAACACATGATACTCTGTTGAGATCTAGTGGCACGTTTGGCAATGTGGAATTATACCATACTGAATAGTATTAAATAAGAAAAAGAAGTTCATAATTTGGTATATTATACTGTTTGGTAATGATATGACTGCTAAATATCAAACATGCACTAGATCATTACAGTTATCCTGAAGATGCTTATTTTTTCTCAAAATGCTGCTAGTTATATGGACATGTCACTTGCGACCTTTGTGTTCATGATTTTTTTTTTATTCTTTTCTGGATTGAAATACAGGATCACAGCAATTTCCGTCACTTATTGCTCCACCTACAGTAGTTCCAGATTCATTATTTGCACCGGCCCCCTCACCTTCTGAGTCTGGTGGTTTCCCAACGACAACACCAAAGCCTTCTGTGGTGCCTTCCTCTGGTGGAGGTATAGGATTTCCACCCGCAAATGGACCAGCTGGAAGTGCCTTGGGATCCTCTGATGCTTGCTCCTTGATGAACAATTTATCTAGTTTTTCAGCCATGCTTACTTTAGGTTTGGTTTTCAAGTTTATAATGTTGATTCCATTGTAATTTCTTCAGTTTTGGTGAACGATTGGACCTTGTTTTGCTCAGTTTTTTACTTTCTCTGAGGTCCTAACACTTCGTGCTGTATTTAAACAATTTATTGCTGTCATTGCACAGTTTTTTAATGCTGCCAACTGATGATTGCTAATTGTTCTTTCTTCATATTAGTTTTTCTGAACCAGGCAATTATTTTCAGTGGTGAACATTTCTTCATGGTCTTTATCCGCCTTTATCCTGTTCGAATTATTCTCGTTCTTTACATGATTCTATGACCAATGTGCTGGTTTCTCTTCGAACTGCTGATGTTTTGAACAGAGAGGATTAGTCAAAAGAAGCGAATGGATGCAATGTACAATCCTTGAAGCAAGATGTACAGCAAATACCTTATCAGAAGAAGCTCGTGACTGCGGCGGTGTCCTTTTCACCTTCGAATTGGCCTCTCCCTTCATTTTTTCGGGCGGGGGATATATTATTCAAAATGGCCGTTGACTTGGTTTATTTGGGATTTTCGTAGAAAAGTTTATTTACCCTTCATGAAATAGGTTTCTTTATTGCAAGACATATCCTTTTATTTTAAAGTAAGTTTAGATTTGTTCTGTATTTTCTACTTTTGATTTTAAAGTTTAAATTCATTCTTTGATCTAATATATTAGCATATTCTGCTATTTTTGATTCTACACTCTTCTATACGGTTTTTAATATATTCTTCAGATATTTCATCTGTATTTTCTAATTGGGATTTAATATTTTCTACTTTTTCAAATATGCTTGTTAACAAGATTCGTTTAATCTTTTAATTGTATATCCTGGCATGACTAGATATTATATAAACATTATCATAGTATTATAAAATATAAACATCATTGTAGACAGTAATCCAAACATCATGAATATTCATAAACATTTATAATACATGCGATTCTCTAAGGATCTTAAGAAATATTTCAAAAATTAACAAGAAATAGTTTAGTTCACCCTTTAATTTAATCTGTGCTCTTTATTCGTAGAACGAGGTGACCTTGAGACGGCTCGGAATGTGCAAAATTGTTTACTTTTAACGGCCTCCTGCTTTAACGGAATCCTTGCTATTCATCTTCTTGCCTTCACTGTATAGTTTCCAAGGACAAATCCCTAGACTGGATGTAAAGAAAACTGGTTTTGTTGTTTATAAATAAGAAAGAAATTTCTTATTAGATCTATCAAGAATCTATGGGTATGAAAATTTAGAAACTATTCTTTCTATTGTAAGAAATGGCATTGATATTGAGAATCAGATACAAAAGATATATATCAAAAGACATGAAGTGTAGATTTTGCAATCTCTAAGGCTCAAGTGTTTTTCTAACTCATTCTCCCTCTATCTTAGCCCAAAAGGCTTCTATGAACAACTGTACATGAGGCTCGATTATTGGCCTTTTACATCATTCATTATCTTATACTCCATTAATGGAGTTTTATTATTACAACCAATTTATTCACTACATAATGGTAGCTCTATTATTTCTTACAGCTGTCCACCTTTCTTTAACATCTTCTTTTCCTCTATGGTCTTCATATAGAGTTTTGTCAAGATTCTTCATATTGGCGGGGCCTCTTATCTCTTATATTTTTGTCCTCTTTTCATTCGGATAGCATGTGGGACATTCCCTTAATTGGCATGATTATTGTATGTTGATGGACTTTCATGGATTTGATGGATATTAAAACGTTTTGGATATATCTGTTTAAAATTGGATGATTTGATCCAATTGCTATTATTGTCATAAGTGTCCATCCTTCATATTGGCATTATGCATTGGATTTTTTTATCGTAAGATTTTTGCCATGTTGTAGGGAGAACTTTCCATCCCTAAGGCACTCTTCGGGTATTCTCATCCATGATATGTTAATGTTTGGCAATGGCTCTCTATTTTGGCCTACTTCAATCTGGAATTTCGGCCTACATATCCAATTGTAATAATATGTTCTGCAGGATAATATATCCTTCCATCAATTTCTTGGACTGATGAAATTAAAATTTTAAGGATATATTGGTATTCCTTTGGCGAATTTTGAAACTTCTCCTCGGAAGATATCATCAAATTTTCAATTGCTTTTAAATCTTGATTTCCTGGATAGATTAAATTCAAGAATCCATAGTCTGCTGCCATTTTAACCATGTTAGGGTCTCCATCGTTTGTAATAATCATCATTGGGTAAACATGTTCTCTTGGGGAGATGAATATGATTCATCACTTGTAGTTCATAAAACAAGTTTTTGCAAAAAGCTTTATATTATTCTTCTCTTGGTGTTAAAGGTGTTTCATCATCTTCATCTGCTCTGATTTTGATCACCCTGGTATGTTTATCATCTATTTTTATGCACCTGTCGGAGACTCTCCATGATTGTATCTCTTTTTATTTGACTGGGTCCACTGCTGCTTCCGCTTGGTGTACCTGTTTGGTATTCCCTGTTTGTATTTTGAGATTGTGCTGAAGTATCAATCCCTGTATTTTTAGTATTTGTAAACTTTAATTGTGCTTCAAGAGCATCAATTCGGTTTTTTAATTCATTGGTAACTTTAGTATGGACGCACTGATCTCAAGTAATAATTTGACATTATAACTTAAGGTTTCATCTAATGCCTCCATTCCAATTTTTATATCATTTTTTTTTTTTTTTTTTTTTGTTGTTTCAAGAATTTTATTTCTGATATCTCCTATTTGATTTTATCCATCTCCGAACTCGATATTCCTGCTTAAAAATATAAGCAAAGATAATTGTTTATACCATTTAATTATGAATAATATCGAAATTATAAAATGACAAATATGCTTGCAATCTGTGCAATCTCCTATATTGTGGCTCCATTGGCAACTTATTTTAATTAAGTCCTGGAACATTAGAAATTGTCAGTTTACAATAAACTTTTTAGATTAAATAGGAAATATGAAAACTTTGTTATTCCTCTAAATAATTTGCTAACAATTCTTTTGCATGGGTGAGTGGTGTAATTTATTTCTGCTTGGTAAAAGTTCCACTTGAGTAACCTGCAAATTTCATTTTTTAAATATGTGTTTTTAATTATGGTCTGCCCAAAAATTACTTATCAGAAGCATCGGTATTAACAACAAATGATTCCTTTTCATCTGGTAATCTTAATTTTGGTAAAATTTTGCATTCTTCTTTTAATAAATTTAGCTATTTTTATGTTCTTCACTGCCATCCTTGGATATTTGTTTCAAGTAAAACCTTGTTTTTTATGTCTCTTTTTTGAAAGATTTTCAATAAATCCTTGCATAGTTTAAAAACATCCTAAGAACTTTTTGTATGTGTTCTTTTGATTCCAATTTATTTGGAAAAACGTTTCTTATCTTTGGATAATGGGTTTGTTAAATTTATTCCTTGTTTATTATTGATAATCAAAGGAAATCGATTCTTGTGTTTTCGATTGATATTTCTATTTGAAAGAAACAATTCCTCTTTTTACATTCATTTATCCAATGTATCAAATGGTTTCTATGTTTTCTTTAGTATTAGAACATTAATAGATGCATCAACATTATAATATAAAAAATTCATCAAAACTTCCTAAATATATTATCATATTTTTCTTGATATATTTTGGTGAATTTTTTTAAACAAATGGCATTACTAACCTTCATATTTACTAGAGGTGTACTAAATGCAGTAAATTGTATACTATCTTCTTCCATTTTAACTTGCCAAAAGCCTGATTTACAATCAAACTTGGGAATAATATTGTTTTACTTTTGCAAGGTTTATTAGGATTTTTTTTTTTTTTTTTTTTTTTTTTTATTATTTTGATAATTTGTTAAATTCTTTATAATTGATTACCATTCTAGCATTTCCTCTAACTTGCTCAGAATGTTTCATGACCATAAAGGCTGGACTACTATGAGGTCCATTACTTGTTCTAATAAGTTTTTGTTCTAGTAATTCTTTATTTGGGTTTAAATTCTTGTGTATCTTGTATAGTATACATCATTGGTCTGACTCTAATTATCACATTTTCATTATTCTCCTCATCACAAAGAATACATATAATTTAAAAAATAATAATGAATTTTCTCCACATGTCTTTTCCTATTGTTCAACATTTCCTTTCCTTATGAAATTTTTCAAATAAAATAAAAAAAAAAAAAAAATTGATAAGAATTTTTTTTTAGTCTGTATTTATTATTGGTTTTTTTCTTCCATTTATCACCACGCTGGGCTGGCTGAACTCTATAGGGTCTAAATTCTCTTGGAATTTTTAATAAGTGTGCACATGGTGTTTGTAACATTATCATATAATTATTTTGTTTATAATATTGAAATTGTTGGATAAAGTCATTTCCTAATAGTATATCACAATCTAATTTATTGTAACTATATATCTTATTTATCATTACTTGTTTACTTCCAAGTATTATACTAACTTTATCAGCACTATTAATTATTTGTGTACTTTCTCCTGTTACTCCTGTTATTTTTATTTTACTATTTTCATTCCATGATTTTATTAAGAAGTTTTTAAATATTGTTATATCACTTCCTGTATCTATTAAGGCACATGTTGTTATATTTGTTTCTACTATAGTAACTTGTATATATACGGCTAATGGAAAACTTATCTGGTTATTCATTTATCTTTTCTCGCATAATATAGTTTGATCATTATGTGTTATATATAATCCTTCTCTTTTTATACTATAGTCTTTTAATCCATTTAAAAAACTTATTCCTAATAATATATGAGGATCTGTATTCATACTATTATCCATATAACATGGTACTACCATTTTAATTCCTCTTATTTTTATTGGTACTTTGACTTCTAATTCTGTAGTATGTATTTGTCCATCAAAATTTACATATTTATATGGTTCAACTTTATGAGTCATTAATCATTTATTTCTAATTGAAGCTATATGGCATTCACTTGTTCCTGTATCAATTAGTATATTTGGTCCTTCAATATATTCTCTTCCATTATAATATTCTCCTTCTATTTTCATGTTTCCAGCATTTCTATGAAGTTTGATTTCTTTTATATTACTAGTTCCTTCTAAATGTTTTCTAGGTAATTTAAGGCTTGTTGACCTTTTAATTAACCTTCCATCTCTAAACATTATGTTATCAGAATAATCATCTTCTTTATCTTCTGCGGGTGAGGGTTGGGTGGGAGGGAGCAGGTTTTAAACCGTAAGGGAGGAGTACGGTAAATTCGAGTGATCTTTAGGAAGTGAGAGGTACTTATCTTGGTAAACTTGGTTGCTATTAGGTTTTACTAAGATACGCTTAATTGGGCATTATGAACTTCTATTATCTTGGTTTTTTGTAGAGGATATATTGTCCAGAATGAGTGTGAGTGAGAGCGTATGAGCGAGAGAGTGTGTAAAAAGCTCAGCGAGCGATACTAATAGTCATGAATTCATGTATCGACTCCTGGTAGAGCCATTATATCATTTTCGAATGTAACTTAAAATGTAGTCCTGCGCGTTTCGCTTCATGAGGTTCTTAATGCGGTGTTAAGTTGTGCGCGCGCAGATATTATGGGTAACGCGCTGATAAATATTAATTTTTGATATGCCAAGTTTCCTTCTATAGTTCCTAAATGACTATCTTTTAAATTTATTATTCTTCCATCATGTAAACTTACGGTTAATGGTGAATCTATCCCTTCTCTAAATAAGGATTTAAACATTATTTGTATTCCTGCTAAATAGACATATTGAATTTTTTCTCCTTGTTTTTTACTAATCTTTGTTAATAATTCATCTACTGTATTTCTTGTTAAAAGATTTAATTTATGTGTTCCTTGTGTTGTTCTAACATTTATAGCTTTTTCAATTTTATGATACTCATTTATTGCTATTCTTTCTCTTTTCCATATTCTATCTAAGGCTTCCCATTTTCCTATTTTTAAATCTAAAGATAATTTTCTCATTTTCTTGAATTTGTTATTATCAAATGTTACTTTTAATCAATAACCTTCTATTCCTTCATATTCTTGCTTATCTATATTATCTCTTTCTATTTCTTCAATTTCTTTATTCAGATTCTGACTCATTATTCTTTTCTGAATCTGATTCGCTTATATATACTTCTTGATCATAATATTGTTCAATATCTGATATTTCACTTAATTCACTTTCTATTTCTAAATATTCTTTTTGTAATATTTTCACCTTTTTCTTTTTACAATCAGAGCTTATATGTCCTATTTCTCCACAATTCCAACACTTGCATTGGTTTTTATCTTTTTTATAAGGTCTGTTTTTCTGTTGTTTATTTGGATTGTATTTTCTTTTATAATATCTTCTTTTAGGCTTTATATATCTTTTCTTAAAATTTCTAAATTTTTTAAATTTTTTATTTTTGAATTTTCTCTTATTTTTTCTTTCAGGATTACATCCCCATTGTGTAGGTTTTTCCATGTCTTCACAACATATTTTAGTTAATTTTCCTGATTTTTTCATTAATTGTCTTTGTTGACATATATATGCAAGTCTTTCAAATAAGAATTTTATTCTTGATCCTAAAAATCTAGGTGCTTCAGGATTTTCTTTAATATATTTTTCAAATTCTATTTTAAAATATATTCCCCATGTTCCTGGTAACTTATTATAGTACATATCTTTATATGCATCTTGATTTTCATTACTATAAAATTGAGTATAATAATATTCCTTAAATTCACATGTATATTCTTTAATTTTACACATATCACATATTGTTAGGTTTATTAATTTTATCCTAGCATTTTCTTTTTCTTTTATTGCTTCTCCATCAAAATTCCTTATCCAATCTTCTCCTAAGAATTCATCTGAAATATAGTTTACTAATCTTTCTATACCTTCTCTATCTGATTTTATTATTTCTGTTTGTACATTTCTTCTTATTAATGTTTTTGTATCATTATTTATTCCATCCCACCAATTTCTAACATTTCCTTCAAATGATGCTACTAAAAAGTCTATCCTTCTTTCAATACTTTCCCATGTATCATCTTTGTTATATAAAAAGAATAATATCATTGAGTCTGCCCAAATTGTTAAGGCTTTTTTAATATCTATCTTGCAATCTAAGTCTAATTTTGCTCCTCCATGATTAACATGTTTATCATAATTATCATTTAGTTCAAATCTATTACTGTATTTGTTTCCTTTTGGTGGTTGTCTATTTCTTATTGTTTCATAATATTGTCTATATGGTTTAATATATATATGTGCATAACTTTCATCTGGATATAATATTTCTTTTTTACTAGAAGATTCTGCTTTATTTGGTCCTCCTCCAGTGTTCATTAAGACTTGATATTCTTCTATATTTTCTAAATTTAATTGATCAAAATTTTCTATAAGTAAATCTAATTCTTCATTCATCTTTATCTTCTATATTATCCTGATTTTCTTTAATCTCTAATTTCCCTAATGCTTTTTCTTTAGATTTTTCCATTTTTTCTTCTTCTTCTTCTATTGTTTTTGGTAAAATCTTTTTCCTAAATTCATCATCCATACTACCTGCTTCTATTCTTATATTTTCTTGTTCAGTATGTTTTTTCCCTATTCTAGACATTTCTTTTTCTATAAGTTTTTTGTCTATTATTTTTTCTTTTCCTTTATTATTTTCTTTTATTTTTCTTATTTCAATTTTCAGAATATTAATATCATTTCTTACTTCTTTTATTTCATTATTTATGTTTTGAACATCATCTATTAATATTTTTATTAGTGTTTTTAATTCTTCTATATACTCACCAATTGACATTTATTTTTTCTTTGATTGACATAAATAATATGTTCTACATTCAGTATCTTTACAATCTTTTATTACTTTATCACATTTTTGTCTTACATAATTATTATTTGTTAATTCTTTCATTTTTTCGTAATAATTTGCTCTTATTTTATATCTTTCTTGTTTTAATTTTAATATTTGTTTTTGTTGTGAGTTTGTTATATTTCCAGGTTTTAAAAGTTCATCTTATATTTGTAGATTTATTTCTCTTATTCTTACTAATTTTTTATCTAGAATTTCTTTTATTTCCATTAATTCCATTAACGGTTTTTACAAATCATCTAATTCATATTTTTCTTTATAATATAAATTGAGTTCTTCTTTTTCTAAAGTTTCTATTATTTTCTCATATATATATCCTTCTTTTGTTGATTCTACAATTAATTTATGTAATATTTGTTCTTTAATTTCCATAGGTAATTCTCTGATTACTTTTAATGTTATTATTTTTAACTTATCGGGTATAGGTTTTAAAAATATATAACTTCTTTTTTCTGTTTCTAATGTGTAATAATTATCTATTTTTATAATTTTATTACTCATAATCTTTGCAATATAACATCATTTATTCTTTTTCAAGTTCAATAATAATTTTTTCATATATATATTCATCTTTTAATGTTTCGATTATAAGATTATCTATAATTTGTTCTTTTATCTCTTGAGGTAATTGTTTAATTATTATTAACGTTATTGTTTTTATTTTCTTAGGAATATGTTCTAAAAATATATTACTTTCTTTACTATCTTCTATTTTATAATACCAATCTGTTTTTGTAATTGTAATATCCATGATCTCTATGGCTCTGATACCATCAGTTGGGGGGCTACTTAGAGCGAACAAAAATCAAATAATTCTTTAAAATCTAAAATCTAATTAATCTTTAAATAGTTGTGTATTCTATGTATTCTTTTAATTTGTCAAATTCTAATCTATTATTAGTTATAGATACATAAAATTTTAAAGTTAAATTGAATCTTAATTTCTTATATTCTTGTGGTAATCTATTTGTGATAGGTTTTCTCATCTATAAATTTTTAATTAAATCTTCAAAATCTAATAATGTTTGGGAATTCATAATATCAAGATCTGTTATTATATCTATATTTGATTCAAAAGGTATATTATATTTTGAGATATTCTTTTTCCTTTTTTCTAATTTATCTATTATATCTTGTATATCTTTTACAATTATAGATCTAACAATTCCTTTGGTAAAATTTTCTATTAAATTTTCTTTAAAACATCTTAATATTTTTTGAGCAGCATATAATTGTTCTTGATATCCTATTTTATCAATTTCATTTTCAAATTCAATTTCTTTTTTATTTTTTATAATCGTTTTAATTTTATATGGACCTCTTTTAGATCTAGGTCTTTTCATTTTATAATTATTTGTCATAGTTTAGTTAGTTTTTTGAAAAGAAATTATTGTTTTAAGATTAAAATAAATCTTTTAGGACTAAATTGTTATTTTCTTTATATTATGATTACTTTAGTTGTAAATCTTATATTTAGGGGTATTTTAGGTAGTTTGCTACTTTTGAATGGTCAAAGGCCAAAGTGTATAAATGGCCTCCTTATTTAGGCTATTCTTATATATTTCCCCTTTTTTTTTTCCATTACTACACCATTCCTCTTCCTCCTCCTCTTCATAATCCTTACCTTCCTCAAATTCATCACCCTCGCAATTTCCAGCTTCCTTGACTGAACCCTCTCTGTGTGGAAACAGCGTCGACTGAACCAATCGCCGCCGGACGCGAGTCTCCTCCATAGCTGAATTGGGGTTTGATGGTGGAGGAGAAGAAGGATTTGCAATTGGAGAATATTAACATCAACAAAATATAAAAATATACTAGGGAGGAAATCAAGCAATCATTAAATATCAAGATAAATCATCGAAGATTAGGATGATCGATGATTACGATGATGTGCTTAATTTTAGAAGTTGTTATTAATCTTTACATATTTAATTTATTGAGTTGTACTATATATATTGATGGTTTTTCTTTGAATAAAAACACAACTCCAATTTCTATCCTTCTCTAGAATTTCTTCTTGATATCATAGTAGGTTTCGAGCTTCCGCTTCTGGCGAGCGGCCTAGTGCTGCTCGTCCGGCCAACTTTTCTATTTTTTTTTCTTGTTTTAAAGAAAAACTCTCATTATCATCAATGCTTCTATCTGAATCATCATGATTTCACTTTTCTACCCATAACAATTTGATTCTCACTCATCTCAAGTTATCTTCCGCCATATATATCATTCAAGATCCGGACAATACAAATCAATATCCTATCCTCACCAAATTCAAACAATACAGTAACAATAAAAATTCATACCAAAAATCAATGTATGAATTTATTGACTATCAAAAGTCCGAATTATCAGAACATTCTCTGAACAAACTCTCAGAGACACAACCCATGCAATATGGTATACACAAGATTCGCAAAAAAAAAGGGCAAATTCAGACCATCACAACACGTGACATATCTTCACAATGATGAAGATTTAAACAACAAACTTTGCCTCCAACCCCGACAAAGTTTGATGGAGGGTATTAACAGCAACAAAATATATGATGGAGGAAATCAAAAAATCATTAAAGATCAAGATAAGTCATTGAAGATCAAGATGATTGATGATTATGATGATGTGCTTAATTTTAGGAATTGTTATTTATCTTTATATATTTAATTTATTGAGTTGTACTATATATTGATGGTTTCTCTTTGAATAAAAACACAACTCCTATTTCTATCATCTTCAGAATTTCTTCTGAGAAGTGGTTTTGCCGCGCAGTGAATTCTTATAGGGGTACTCGGAGCTGGGGAGTAAAGGGTAAATAATTGTTTTTCTGGGTGAAAATAGTAATTTTAACTGCGTTTTGTGGGAGGATATATAAGTTGAGGATGCCCGTGTCAAGAAAACAAATCTAGGGACTTGAATCGCATATTGGCTATAGTTTCGGGACTATTTTCGAATTTACCAAAGAATATTACATGTGAATTATACTTGTCTCGATGTTCAAGAAAGTTGGCCACTGTCGGATGAACGCTCTCTCTCTCTCTCTCTCTCTCTCTCACAGTGCAGCTGGAATCAGCTCCAGACCAGTAAAAATTCTAAACCCTAAAACGTGAGAACAACCATAAAACGCCAAGAAATCCACCTTTTCAGTTTTCCCTGCAAAAAGGCCTTTCCTTTCTCTCACATTCACGGGTTAAAGCAGCAAAAGAACCCGTTTTTCGCATAAACGGAGATAAATCCTTGTTCTTGAAAATGGCTAACAAAAACCCATTCACCATTCCCATTTTCTTCCTCTACTGCTTAGCTACATTACTCTCTCAGGCAACCTCAAAGTCCACAATAGAGCCATGTTCCAACTCCGACACCTGCAGTGCCCTCGTGGGCTACACTCTCTACACCGACCTTAAAGTTTCAGAGGTCGCTTCTCTTTTTTCCGTCGACCCCATTTCGCTCCTCCTTTCAAATTCCATTGACATCTCGTACCCCGATGTTGAAAACCACATACTCCCATCTCAACTCTTCCTAAAAATCCCCATCCCCTGTTCCTGTGTCGACGGGATTCGTAAATCCTCCACGACTAGCTATAAGACCCGCCCTTCCGACACCCTTACCTCCATCGCCACCGCCGTCTACGGAGGACTTGTCTCGGCCGACCAGATCAACGAGGCCAACCCTGACGCGGGTATCTCTGACCCTTCTGTGCTTAATGTAGGGACTAAGCTTAATATTCCACTCCCCTGTACTTGTTTCAACAATAGTGATAACAATTTGCCGGCGATTTATATGTCTTATGTGGTGAAACCTGTGGATACACTTTCGGGGATTGCTGCTCGGTATTTCACCACTCTGAGTGATCTTATGAATGTGAATCAATTGGGGAGCCCTGCTATTAAGGAGGGTGACATTCTTGCCATTCCCTTATCTGGTACTGATTCTATTCATAGTTTGGTTTGTTCGATTGTTGTTGTATGTGTTGCTTTTGAAAGATTAGTTATGTATATTGGAGTTGAATGCGTTAATTGTAGAACAACTTTATTAACAGTAAGATTTGAGTCACAAAATTGTTATTACAATCCAAATGTAATTCGTGATTGACGTCGTTGTCCAAGTGTAGGGCTGACATTCTCATTCTAAGATAAAAAAAAAACCCCCCAACAATCTTAACAAGTTCTTCTACACTTTCTGCTATGTTTATGCTCACTGAGAGATAAAATGCAAGCCTTTTCGAGTTGCTGAAGAATTCAAATATGTAGAGTACTATGAAATTATGAAGAATCTCAATTGTGTGTGCATTGCTATAAAGTATAACCTTTTGTATAATAGGGTTCAAAATTGTTATGCTAACGTTCATATCTGTTGTATCCATACCTTTCATTTAATATCCGTGACTTCTGGAGATCTTATTTTGACTCATTAGGTTATTGTTTTTGTATATGTAGTGCCATTTATGAGTAGTATCCGCGTAGCATTGTTGTCCTACGCAATTTTCCTCCACTTCTGTCAAGTATTTGTTCCCAATTCAAATTTGTCCTCTCAAGGGTAATTACACATTTTCCTTTTGAAAAAGAAATTTAAATTTCCTGTTTTTATTTTTCCACCAATTCATTTTTGGAGGCATTTTTTTTACAGTTTTGGATTCATTATTTTTAGGAAACTGAAAATGCCACAGTAGGTTCCATGTGTTAAAAATTCATCAGTAGAAATAGAACTTACCCTCAAAACTGGCTTGTAAGTAGGATATGCCCTTATAAGCCCACAAAGCAAGATTTAACTTAGTTGCATGGTACTCAGTAAGTTGTAAACTCCACCATATATGTTCACGGGGACCCATATTCTTATCCCCAACTTCATAAAACCAGCCTTGTATGGAAAGTAGCCCTTCCAAGATCACCCCTATTAAAAGAATCGTTAGAAGAAAATTGGGTAGAATTCTTCATTGAAACCAGCTTCTAATTAGAAGACCTAATTTTTTTATCAACCCGCTAAGTCAGAAACTGAGCCTCAACGTACTAATGTGGGACTCGGTTAGGGTCATTACACCATTAAAATGTTGGTAGAGATATTGTTCGTTCTTTTCATTTGACATAGTTGCTTTTATGGATAATGCTTTCTACAGTCTCTTAGTGGATGTCTGTTAAAAATTGGAGTTTATGATAGAGCTGATACTATGATCAATGAAGATGGCACATTAGAGAACTCATTAAATATTTGGTAGAGATTTTGTTTGTTCATTACATGTGGCATAGTTGCTCATGCTTTTTATGGATACACTTTCTATATTCTCTTAGTGTCTGTATGGTAAATATTGGGATTTATGGTAGAGTTGATACTTTGTTCAATATGCAGAAGGCACATTAGAGTCATTTGATGTCTCTAAAGTTTATTTTTGTTTTCATGATTCTTGTTCAATGAATCAAATTGTTCAAAGAATAAAAGAATATATAAGCAAGCTAAATGATGTAACAGTAGGATTTTTATTTTATACAAGCAGAAAAGCTTGGTTTATGTATGTTGGAAACTGGCGATTATGACAAATTTGTAAATGAATCTCCATGTAATGCATTTTGCAGCCTGTGCATCTAAGTTTCCAAAGTATGCTTCGGATTATGGCTTGGTTGTACCGAATGGGAGTTATGCTATAACTGCAAGTGACTGTGTGCAGTGTAGTTGTGGGCCAGGGAGCCGCAAGTGAGTGCGCAACTTCAAGTAGACATGCCTTAAATCCACCCTTTTCCCCGTGATTAAGGTAATCTTATCTCTATACAAGGGAGTTATCTTACGGACTTCTTGTATTCTTGCAGTTTATACTGCATGCCAGCTTTATTGTCAGTTTCTTGCTCGAGCATGCAATGCAGAAATAGTAATCTCATGCTAGGAAATGTTACCACACAACAGTCGAGCGCTGGATGCAATGTGACTAATTGCAGTTATGGTGGCTTTGTAAATGGCAGCATCACCACCTGGTATGCTTATGTTTCTAAACTGGTACTTTGTCCTTAAATTTCTGTTCTGTGAGAATGGTTATTTCTATGGACCTCTGGTTTTTTTGGATATGGAAAAATGGAACCTTTCTCCTATAATTCTTCTTTGCCTTATTGTAGGTTGTACTCATCTCTTCAAGCTAGATGCCCAGGTAAATGTCAATCAAATGCTATTCCTTTGACTATTTCAACCTTTCATTTTGTCATAATCACGAGTTTTTTGTGATTTAAATTGTGAAAAACAATTTAGTTGTAAACTTCTTCACTATTGTTGGATTGTGCAGAGCCTAATCATAGCTTACATATACAATTATCCTCTCGACCATGAATCAATGTAATTGGGTATTCCGTAAGTGTATTAGGCGGACCCTAATATACCTACTGTATAAAGGATTTTAAGGAGTCTGCTTTAGTGTGTGTGAGACGTGCAAGGAAAAATCTTGTAGCCTTCTCCATTGTGGTGAAAACCTGCTTTGGAAGTGTACAGGGTTTTCATATCTAGACTTAACCACTACAAATCTCTGCATTCACTTTAATCATTTTTAATTTCTTGCTGATTATTTTATCTATCGGAGGAAGGAATCAGGGATTAATCCTTAACGAGAAGTGGTAACGATGAAATACTTATTTTGGTTTCAACACATGATACTCTGTTGAGATCTAGTGGCACGTTTGGCAATGTGGAATTATACCATACTGAATAGTATTAAATAAGAAAAAGAAGTTCATAATATGGTATATTATACTGTTTGGTAATGATATGACTGCTAAATATCAAACATGCACTAGATCATTACAGTTATCCTGAAGATGCTTATTTTTTCTCAAAATGCTGCTAGTTATATGGACATGTCACTTGCGACCATTGTGTTCATGATTTTTTTTAATTCTTTTCTGGATTGAAATACAGGATCACAGCAATTTCCGTCACTTATTGCTCCACCTACAGTAGTTCCAGATTCATTATTTGCACCGGCCCCCTCACCTTCTGAGTCTGGTGGTTTTCCAACGACGACACCAAAGCCTTCTGTGGTGCCTTCCTCTGGTGGAGGTATAGGATTTCCACCCGCAAATGGACCAGCTGGAAGTGCCTTGGGATCCTCTGATGCTTGTTCCTTGATGAACAATTTATCTAGTTTTTCAGCCATGCTTACTTTAGGTCTGGTTTTCAAGTTTATAATGTCGATTCCATTGTAATTTCTTCAGTTTTGGTGAACGATTGGACCTTGTTTTGCTCAGTTTTTTACTTTCTCTAAGGTCCTAACACTTCGTGCTGTATTTAAACAATTTATTGCTGTCATTGCACAGTTTTTTAATGCTGCCAACTGATGATTGCTAATTGTTCTTTCTTCATATTAGTTTTTCTGAACCAGGCAATTATTTTCAGTGGTGAACATTTCTTCATGGTCTTTATCCGCGTTTATCCTGTTCGAATTATTCTCGTTCTTTACATGATTCTATGACCAATGTGCTGGTTTCTCTTCGAACTACTGATGTTTTGAACAGAGAATAAAAGAAAGTAGAATAATTAAGAGTTGATATAAATACGAGTACAACCGCATAGTGGGGTGGAGGGATAGGGGGACGGGTCTTAAGTTTTCATAGCCCTCGCTGTAGAGAATTGATCTGAGGAATATGGGATTTTCCAGTAGTTTCAAATTTGTCATTATAAACGTTGGGTGATGTTTTTATGTCCACCACAGGCAATTCATGGGCCTTTCCTTCATGGTATGTTGACACATCAGAGGTTGTCTTCTCTTTGCTTTTACCCCACACCACTGAGTACAGTCCGAATACTATGATTATTGCTCCAATTAAGCTGCAATTACATTCACAATAAGGGCATCAGTTAGATTGTTTAACTCGAACCCAACTCACCAGTTAGCTACGGGTCCGGTTCTAGTGGTTCTGGGAAAAAATGTCGACCCCTATTCCTAGGACATGCGTATATGCTTTGCTCAAGCATATTTGATGTGCTAGACTCGAAAAAAAAAATGAAAATGAATTTGAGCGGAGAATATACCTCCCAAGGTGAATTTGTTCCGACAAAATAATGGCTCCTAGAACAGCTGTGATTATCATGCTTAGGGGGCTAAATGCTGTCACAAACACTGGACCTCGTACCTTGTTCACAATACTTTGCATGTAATATGCAATTCCTGAGCAGACAATCCCCTAAGGACAACATAGAATTATCATGAATATATAATCAAAATCAGAGCCTCGACTCTCAAAAATTGTTATATAAAGGCGTCGTGATAGTTATAAACTAAGTAGGATCGAGTACTGTGCGAATTTTACTCACTGAATAGGCTGCAGCTAGAAGCCTCGAGTCGAAACCAATAGCCCAAGCACTCTTATGGCGTTCCATTACCAACGCCACCACTCCACCTTCCACCGTGCCCATGAAACAAACTAAAGATGTAAGGGAGAGCTCGGCTGGATATTCCTTCAACGTCTTATTCTGCTCAACGTATAGATGAAAAAATAAAGAGAGTTAGGTTACTCCACCCGCTAGGTTACACGGTGATAATATTTAAGAAAAAATTTGAAGAGAAGACACTTACTTGAACAATAAAGAAGGCGGACCATCCTACAATACACGAAATCAACATGATCGTGCCACTAACCCAATGTTCATGATTGGCCGAGTCAGCAGTGGGTCCATGGTGATGGTGGCTACCGCCTTTCGAGTACCACAAGATATCGACGATAGGGCCTTTATACAGTGTCATGACCATTGCTCCTGAGACTGTTATTACTGTTCCAATGATCTTTGCTAGACTATATATCTGTTTTGGGTTTACCTTCTCCAACCTATGAGGTAAATAAATTATTAGGCCGTGCCGTGAATTGACCAGCCGGGCTCGACCGGTTTTAACAGTGGTGAATGAAGTGATACCTGAAAATAATTGCCATGATGAAGGTGATGGCAGGGAGAACATTGACAATTGCTGATGCAAATGTTGCAGATGTGGACTTCATTCCAACGTAGTACAAGTTTTGATCCAACACTGGCCTAATAATACGAAAAACCGAATATTTTTTTCAATCGCTTGTATTTGTTAAGTTAAATTGGACATAACTAGACTAAACATGTCTAGTTCAATTGATCGTCGTGTAATATTCACCACTAAGTTATTAATATATACGGAAAAATAATATGAGAAGAAGGGAAAATTACTCAAGAAAAGCTAGCAGCATTATCTTTAGAAACACTGATGGTGTCATCTTTGGCCTTTTTTTCCTGCAAAAGGGTATTCAGTAGTATGATTAATTAATTTAATATATATCAACAAAAAATATTGTCCTCGAGAAAAAAATTCGACTAGTGAATGAACCTTTCAAGAAAAATTGCGAAGGGAGTGAAAACTAGTGTAGCGACAGCATGGCGGTAGACGACAAGAATCCAATGACTGAATCCGTGCTTCAAAGACACCATGGTAATAATGTACATTCCGGCATAGCCGAATTGCAAAGATATCATGGCCAAGTAGGGTTTCATCTTATTGAAAGCTAAACTCATCATCCCCGATGAAGTTTGGTCTCCCATCTTAGTACTCTTTTAATTTCTCTTACACAACTACTGCATGGAATGAACATAAATGAGAAATCCTACGGCCTTTTATACACGAAGCAAGAAAAAATGTGTGCATACTTGCTCGAGTGTGTGTAACTGTGTATGCATGGTGACACAAACTTTTTAATCCTCTTTTAAGGTTCCTAATCCATCAAACTCCAATACTACCCATAGTTCCAGCAACAAGAATCATTGGCATAAATTATAGAAAAAAAAATATTGCAATGAAGATAAAGAGTTCTCTTCGTTGGAGAAATCATTTCTATTTTTATATATTATTTGCGAAGTGGAGTTTGAATGTATTGACCATCTAACGTTATTAGAATTTGGTGCTATGTGATGCAAAAGTAGGGATAATAATGGTAGATGAGTGGACACCTTTTTCTTGAAAATGGTATATGTATATATAATTCACCCTTTTCTAATTATATGAGGTTGCATTGAATGATTTGCTTCCTACCTAATTAAATTGAAAAAAAAAAAAATAGTATTGAGTTCGAGTGAAGTATTTTTTATTGTAGAGTATGTTAAGTATACGTTTAAAATTAGTCCATTTTCAACTATAGATATGCGGAATAGATGCCATTGTCGATTGGTTATATTCATTCGAGGAAAGTTTGAGAATATATATACGTACACATATGAAATTAGTCAAATTTCATATATGTGAAATGAAAATTTCGTAATGTTCGAGTAATATCCAATAGTTATACTTAATTTAACTCATAAAATGGACATGTAACCTAAAATTCAATCGGTAAAGCCTAAAACTCATGATTAAATATAGAACATTTAATTTTTTTAATTTTTTTATTATCAAAATATGATTTAGTAATTTGTATGATGTCTAATTAAAGATTTCCTCCCTCTTTTGTTGCATCTAGTGATAATTTGGAGACAATAAAAGAAAATAATAAAGCTTCTTATACACTCGATTGAACATAATTGAATAAAAAAAACGAGGGGTCGATAATAATACTATTGTCCATCGTAGATAGTTTTGTGGAGTTGTCAATGATGTTTAGTTCTATCATATTTGCACAACTTTAGTTGCGTAGGGGAACTTTTCTTACCCATTCCCTGAGGCTTTTGAAAAACGTTACTTAGGAAAAGGACATTGTTCATAGTATACAAAATTCTTCGTAAAATGCACTAATATTTTGCAAGATCATTTAAACGTGTGGTTTTTCGTTTTTCAGAAAAAAAAAATGTGGGATTTTCTAGTAACGTGATGATAAATTCTTGTTCGATTTTAAAATTTCAAATCGAATGTCTCTATTTTCCATGTTAAAGCTCGTTTGACTCACAAGTCGAGTACGCTAAGCAAGTTCGATAGTGTAAAATTGTAGATAGATTAAAGTGTTCTAGACAATATTAAAAAAATAAAAAGAAAGTTAAAAAAAACTCATCCATACGAAGTTAATGTCTAATTCAAAATAAAATAAAAGTTTGGTGCAATCGTACTAAGATTCCAACGTTGAGTTCGGTTGATTCTCACCTCATCATTGGGAACAAATGGGATTATAATAGAGGGATGTGATTCTGCTTTTATGTGATCTCACCAACAAGAACTTACTGTTTGCTTTCTTGAATTCTTATCGTGTCTTCTCGAGGTTAAATTCACCAATGGTCGTCCAATTTTATATTTAGGGTGTGTTTGTCTCCCATTATTGGTGTTGGAAAACTGAAAAAAAAAAGGCTGACTTTGGCACTAGTTTTGAGCAGGACCCGCTTGGCTATTTTGAAAGATGAAAGTTGATTTGTGTTCTCCTCCGTGAGTACATCGAAATCATATACTTACTTGTCAAAAATATGCTCGGGTGAATGAGAAATTGAAGCTCAAAGTATGCCATGTGAAAGGAGTTTATGTTGGTGGGAAAGGAAAAATTTAAGTTTTGTCCCACATAGGAAGTAGATGAAAATTAAAACCACTTTATAAATAATTGCACTTTAGAATGGTGTAATCATGTGTAGTATAGAGGTTCTCTCCACGTGCGCGCGCAGGGGGGTGCAAATCTTGGACCGAAATTGGCTTCAGACCTTGAACTTGTGTGCGAGCGCGACCTGCGTACACGAATGTCGGACCGAAAGGAGCAAAATTGGCCCCTTAGGAGTGTCCACATTTTTTAATTTTCAAAACTGTTAAAACTCCTAAAACTCCAATGTTAATTGCTATGAAGTTATTGAGCAATTATTCTACAGTTAGTCTATATAGTCATCTCATTTTTTTCAGTCTGCTCCTACATACAATCTCCGTTTTTGCATTTTTTTCCTGATTTTGTTCGAGTCCGGTGGTGATATAATTCAAGCACATAGTCAGTTCGCCGGAGTGGTCTCTGCGGTGCTCAAAAACTACTGGTTCTACCGTTGTATCCTGGGAAGCAGACGTTCATATCAAACCTCAAGCACGTACGGTGAGGGGGCGAATCTGTTTTAAGGAAATTGTGTTTGACACAGGCCTCGGGTTAAAAGTGTTATACAATTTTAATAGATTCTATTTATTCGATTTTGCATATTGTTGTTCTGCAATTATCTTCAGCAAATTACCTTTTAAATAAGGTGTCCCGAAAGAAAATGGAGAAGACCCCTTATGAGTTATGGAAAAGAAGAAAGTCTTCCTATAAATATTTACGAGTGTGGGGGTGTCTTGTAAAAGTGGCTGTCCCAACACCAAAGAAGGTGAAGATATGACCGAAAACTGTAGATTGTATCTTCATTGGATATGCTCAAAACAGTAGTGTTTATCGGTTTCTTGTGTATGAATCTAAAATTTCAGATATACACAAAAACACGATAATGGAATCGAGAAATGCTTCCTTCTCAAACATGTATTTCCATGCAAGTCCAAAGAAGAGGCAAGCTCTTCTAAACGGACATATGAGACTATGATTGAAAATAGTCCGGACCAAGAATTAGAAGATAAGGTTGAGGTTGAACCAAGACGTAGCAAAAGGGAAAGGACAGAAAAATCTTATGGTCCAAATTTTCTGACCTATATGCTAGAAAGTGAACCTCAAAGCTATCAAGAAGTTGTGATCAGAAGGACCTCAATGGAAAGAGGCCATTCAAAGTGAAATAGATTCAATTTTGTAAAATCATACATGGGAACTAGTGGATCTTCCTCTGGGAAGTAAACCACTAGGCTATAGATGGATTTTCAAATGTAAAATGAAAGCAGATGGATCTATTGAAAAGTATAAGGCTAGATTGGTAATAAAAGGTTATAGACAACGAGAAGGCCTTGATTACTTTGATACATATTCTCTAGTAACGAGAATAACATCTATTAGGATGATACTTGCGATTGCTACTCTACGAAATCTTGAAGTACATCAAATGGATGTTAAGACTGCATTCTTGAATAGAGATTTAGATGAAGAAATCTATATGGAACAACCCGAGGGGTTTTCATCTTCAGGGCAAGAAAAGAAAGTTTGTAAATTGGTAAAATCGTTATATGGCTTGAAACAAGCACCAAAACAATGGCACGAAAAATTTGATAATGTCATGATGGAGAGTGGATTTAAAATCAACGAGTGTGACAAATGTGTTTACGTTAAAGACACTGGAAATAGTTATGTCATTTTATGTCTTTACGTCGACGATATGCTTATTGTTGGTAGTGACAATAAGATGATTAAATACACTAAAGATATGTTAAATTCGAGGTTTGACATGAAGGATATGGGTTTAGCTGATGTTATACTTGGAATCAAAATTTCAAGAACATCAGATGGGCTTGTTCTAAACCAGTCACATTATGTTGATAAAATTCTAGAAAAATTCAGTAAGGATGATATTGAAATGGCTAGAACACCGATAGATACAAGTCAACATCTATCCAAAAACAAAGGTGAAAGTGTATCTCAAGTAGAATACTCGAGAGTTATTGATGAGTTTTACAAGACCAGACATAGCTTACACAGTGAGTAAACTGAGTAGATATACGAGTAATCCAGGAACTGATCACTGGAAAGGAATAGTAAGAGTACTAAGGTACTTGAGATGTACACGTAATTTTGGACTGCACCATACTAGATATCCAGTTGTCATTGAAGGATATACTGATGCAAATTGGATATCTGATATAAAAGACTCAAAGTCCACGAGTGAATTTGTGTTCACATTGGCAGGTACAGCTATATCCTGGAAATCCTCTAAACAAACTGTGATAGCCAGATCCACTATGGAATCTGAGTTTATAGCTTTAGATAAAAGTGGTGAAGAGGCTGAATGGTTGCTCAACTTCTTACAGGATATTCCAAGATGGTCAAAACATGTGCCAGCAATTTGCATATATTGTGATAGTCAATCAGCAATTGGAAGGGCACAAAGTAACATGTATAATGGTAAGTCTAGACATATACGTCGTAGACACAATACCATAAGACAATTACTCTCAACTGGAGTTATCATTGTTGATTATGTAAAATCAAAGGATAATATTGCGGATCCGCTAACCAAATGATTAAATAGAGAGTTAGTTGAAAAATCATCGAGATGAATGAGACTTAAGCCCTTGAATGGATAAGTTAATACAAAGGAAAACCCAACCTAATTGACTGGAGATCTCAAGATCTAAGTTCAAAGGGACAATCTAATTGTAAAGACTTAATAGAATCACTGTGGGGGATATTACCTCGTGTCCATTCCTATTATGTACAGTGATGCCCGAAAGATAAGGGATAAGCAATAGGCTTTTAATGATTCTTATGCGTCGAAAATTCGAGCCAAGTAACGTGGATTACTTATAATGAGAAATCACCTATGTGAAAGAGAAGTGGGGCCGCTTCTAAGGGAGTTGTGGGGGTGCAATTCTTGTGAATTCTCACAGAACCAGGCGTATGTTCATGGCCAAAACGAACATAATGAGAACGAAAATGTGTTAGGAAGAATCATGTGTGGAGTATAACATCGTTTACATAAACGGCAGAATAGTTCAAGGACATCGCGTCTACTGGTCAGCCAATAAAGTAAATATGCTTTCCAAGGGAAGGTTCAAGGGGTAACACCTACCTATCATATGCAGGTTTCAACTGTTGAACTATATCACCTAGTCTTCATGTGTCGCTCCCAATTTTTATTCATGTGGGGGATTGTTGGAAAACTGAAAAAAAAAATGGGCTGACTTTGGCACTAGTTTTGAGCGGGACCCGCTTGGCTATTTTGAAAGATGAAAGTTGATTTGTGTTCTCCTCCGTGAGTACATCGAAATTATATACTTGTCAAAAATGATGCTCGGGTGAATGAGAAATTGAAGCTCAAAGTATGCCATGTGAAATGAGTTTATGTTGGTGGGAAAGGAAAAATTTAAGATTTGTCCCACATAGGAAGTAGATGAAAATTAAAACCACTTTATAAAGGATTGCACTTTAGAATGGTGTAATCATGTGTAGCATAGATGCTCTCTCCACGTGCGCGCGCAGGGGGTGCAAATCTTGGACTGAAATTGGCTTCAGACCTTGAACTTGTGTGCGAGCGCGACTTGCGTACACTAATGTCGGACCGAAAGGAGCAAAATTGGCCCTTTAGGAATGTTCACGTTTTGCTACATTTTTTAATTTTTTCAATAGACTTTTGGTTTTCCAAAACTGTTGAAACTCCTAAAACTCCAATGTTAATTGCTATGAAGTTATTGAGCAATTATTCTACAGTTAGTCTATATAGACATCTCGTTTTTTTCAGTCTGCAGTACACGAATTCATCTGCATATTCATCTGCCTGCAGTTTCTGTTTCTCCTACATACAGTCTTCGTTTTTGCAATTTTTTCCCGATTTTGTTCAAGTTCGGTGGTGATATAATTCAGGCACATAGTCAGTTCGCCGGAGTGGTCTCTGCGGTGCTCAGAAACTACTGGTTCTACCGTTGTATCCTGGGAAGCAGACGTTCATATCAAACCTCAAGCACGTACGGTGAGGGGGCGAATTTGTTTTAAGGAAACTGTGTTTGACACAGGCCCCGTGTTAAAAGTGTTATACAGTTTTAATAGATTCTGTTTATTCGATTTTGCATATTGTTGTTCTGCAATTATCTTTTGACGGTTTACTGCAATTTACATATTTTACAATCTGTTATAATTTGCCCAAACTGTATCTGTAAATACAGTGTTTAAACTATTCATCAAAAATTGGTATCAAGTTGTAAATTCGGTGTTATATGTGAATCCGATATCAATTCTGCATATACAGTATCTAGTGTTTAAATTCGGTATCAAAGTTGAAACAATTTTCCTACAATTGGAAGAAGAATGATGTAATGAATAGTATTTTTTGGAGAATGTATAGTTGAAATTTAAAGTAACTTTATTGGTTTGTGTGTAGAATATTTTATTGGGTGAATGTGTGATGGAGATTGTTTATTGTAGAAAACAATGTTTGATAAAATGGTAGACAAATAGGGGCTTAGTATCACCATGACTACTCAATTTGATTTTGTTTCACCACAGACATCAAACTTTATACTTGGTGTCATAATTACCACATAATTTATTTTATTTTATTATGACTATCCAATATTATATAATGTTTCTCCATGACCACTCAATTTCATATAACGATTCATTATGTGCGCTAAACTTATTTTCACAATTTTTACTAATTTTAAAAGGGGTAAAATTGGTAACTTTTTCATTATATATATAAAATAGATTTTTTAAAAACAAAAATAAATTTAACCCTATCTTCTAACAGTGAGCTGACCATGCCACTTATTTTTGTCCACAAAAAGAGGGAAAAAAGAACAGGTTCCTTTGGAAACATGTGTAGATACGGATCTTTCTTATTTGTTTTGTCTTTTCAATTTTTGTGAAAAAAAAAAGGATATTTTCTTGAATGTATAGTTGATTAATGAATTATCGACATGATTTGACTCAAATAACAAAAGTTGAGGTTTGAAGATTTAGGACTCTCGTATTCAATTTGTAAAAGTTAAAGTTGTATTAATGTTTTCAAATTGTTTTATTCAAAGACTTTTATAAAAGCTTTTTCGAAAGTTGAATAGTTATTTCTACCTTTTTTCTCACTAAATTTGAGTATCGAGTGGCAATTGTCATTGAATTTCGTAAGTGAAGTTTTCCTTGAGCTACTCGTAGAAACAAGGAGTTAGTTCAGTTCAATTGAGTTATTACAGTAACAAAGTGCCAAATGCAGTTTTTAACATGAGTCTATCCAATCCACTTGTTCAATTAGAGAAGAAACTGATTGATCCAAGGAGTCTATCCTCCCAATAACATGTTCATTTTAACAGTATCATTTAACTACATGTGATATGCGTCCTACACGTACCATCTAATGCACAACTTTTTATCAATTAAACTAGTGAGAAGCACATGTAAAGCACGTGCCGTAGTATAGTTGGCTATATAATAGTATTGACTGATTTTTGATTATTTTTGGAGACATCATTAATAAAATCTTATTTAGTAAAATTTCTTCAATAAGAATCTTGAAAATTACAACGAAAAATAAAACTCGATTGCTGAAAGTTCAAACCAATAAAACTTGGTAGGTAGTATAACCTCTATATGGAGATCATGAAAATTCAAACCAATAAAACTTGATTACTTGCTCAATTTCAAAGCTAATCAATGCGCATATTATATATTAATATATTACCTGCATGAAAGTCATCATTCCAAGTTGAAACGCAATTCATCGTAGCTAATATTTATCTCATGAGTTCGGGGTAACGTCCCAGGCGGTGATCGACCTAAGCGGTCAGGTCGCGGGAGTCAGGGGGCAACGCCCCTGGCGATGGTAGACCTGATCGGGAGGGTGAGGGGGGGTCGAGGGGGCTGCACCTCTCTTGGCCAAAAAAAAAAAATGAAATTCAGTATTTGGCAAAATTACTAAGAAATAATTCATTAATAATTCCAGAAATCGCCACATGGTACATAAAGTCTTTTGCTTCTTTTATATTGTAGTGATGAAATATAGAAGTTATCAATTATAACTTAATCTAATTAAAAAAAAGAAAGAGAAGCCTTCTCGAATTTATTCATCTTATTTCATTTTCGTCCACGAACTTTCAAGACAATTTTAGTTTAATAAAAGAATATGTATTATATATCTCAAACAAAAAAACAAAAAACAAAAAATTGCCACGCACTATCTCTGTGCCACATGGAGACGCCGTGTCTTCGTGTTGGACGAAGACATGGTCCTTGTCTCTGTGCCTCACGAAGACACAATCGACTTCTTTTTTTAATTTTTTTTTTTTTAGTCAAAACCAACCCAAACCCAAATTAACAGAATTCGCAACATCTCCTTGAAAATTCATCATTAATTTCATTATTCATTCATAGCAATTCACAAGTCCCAATATTAAATCTGTAAAAATATACTAAAAGCTTTTCTGAAATTTCGAATATCATCTCCAGTGGCTGAGATATCTGATGCCTTGTTGTTCTTCTACTGGCGTTGCTATTTTTCATGTGATTTCTCGACGGTTAAGAAGAAAAAGGAAGCTCAAAGATGGGCAAATGAAAAGAAATGGAAAAATTTGAAACGACGTTGTAATGGTTGACGATAGGTTATTGAAACACGTGTCCAGACGGAAAACTCGCTCTTTTATATTGTTAAGGAAATGTCCCAATCGTATTTTGTCGATCAGGAAATAATTGACAACCGCGACATTCAAGTTTTGGGTTTTTTGGGAGAATAATATCACAAACCCTAATTCAGCAAGAATTGGCAAAAACATATAAAGAAAAATAGTTGGAATATTTTCACGTCTTCTCGTGAAAATGCAAACATACTTTTTATTGACGTATTCCATAAAATTCACAACTCACAATTACTTAAATTATAATTTAATCACCAACCAAATAATTTAGTACGAAATAGGCATTCACTAGTAATACAGGGTCATACACTACGGTGCGCGTATGGAAAATTTCTGCGTTTTCAAAATTACACAGTTATTGAAATATCTAAGAGATTAAAAATGAACAGTAAAATTCTAGATTAGTTTCTTCTTCTGAAAGTAGCGCTTCAAATACAACAATTGAAAAATCGAAACCACAATGCAGACACCAAGGGACATAATACTTAACCAAGCCACTCTAGCATTTGTTTTCTCACTCACTTCCCTCATCTCCGCTTCCCTGCAAGCACAAAGGACATTAGTAATTCATTTTGACTTTTATTAATTACTGTTACATTTTGACAATATAAAGGTACTATTACAAAGTCCAAACACGAGTTTCCACCAAGTCGACTAGAAATCATTCGGTATTCTGTTCTTGAAGAAAAGGGGCTTCATTTATATTCCAAACTCCGGAATACAATGAAATACCAAAAGCTATTTTTGAGATTAAGAAATAAGAAATTGCTTTTGGACCTGCTTAAATAATTTTTCGAAATTGTTTGGTTTGATTTAGGTTGTCTTGTGGAACTTTTTCTCCTCAATTATTAGCACTTTTTTGACGCTTAAATGTCAGGGGATCCAATGTGAGAGCAAAAGTCAACAAAGATAGTTGGTTTTGAGTTGCAACGGTCCAAAAATTTATTTTTTCCACCTGAAAAGCTGCTCTAGACAAGCACTAAAAGAGTTTTTAGAGGAAATTGATTCAATGTGACTTCCTCAAAAAGCTCTTCTATAAAAGACAGAAATTAATTCAGAAGCTATTCGGAAGTAATATAAAAAGAAACAATTACTTGTAAACAAAAACATCTTCATGCTAAAAGTAGTTGTATAACCATGGTTTCTACTCTATTGAGAAGAGTTCATCACTATTATCATGTTTTGTGTATGTCAACTGGGCCTAAATCTCCGAAATTCTTACATGAAATGCAAGTCTCAAAGGCCTAAATCTCCGAAATTCTTAAATGAAATAATTGCATTCCAAATTTAAATCCAAGATTTCATGGTTCTCAACATAATAAGTTGCTATTTGACAAAGACAAACAACTATTTTAAATTTAGCCAATTTGAACAAAATAAATTTCCCACTAATCCTCCAAAAAAATATGGCAAATTGACAGAACTCAACTTCCCACATAATGAGAGGACGAAGAAGTAGAATAAATTCAAAATTAAAAGAATTTTTAAGAGAAGAATCAGGCAAAAGAGAGATGATAAAGAAAAGAACACATTTGATAGTTGAACTGTGAATTACCTGTCTTTCAGATAGATTAAATTTTCGTGGATTGCTTCCACAGCTCCTTCAAGCTTCTGTAACTCAAGTTCTAGACCCTAAAGGAAAAAAAAAAATTGTCCCAAGAATGTAAAGGAAGAAAAAAAATATGACACAAGTGTTTAAAGAGACGGAGATTATTATCATTGCTATTGTAATCAGAGCATTAAATTAACAATGACAGTTTTGAGGATAAACTTACATCAATTTTTTCTTTCTTTGCAACTGAATCCCAATCCTTAGCAGCGATTCCAGTTTTCCAGTCAAGACCAACACTCATACTCCTATCTCCTTGATGACTGTTATCAATCCAGAAGCATGCCAAGTAGTTGCCAGACTCAGTTGTCGTGAAGGCGAATTGACCATGGGTGACATTTTCTTGGTGATAAAGGTTGTTACCGTATGGTGAAGTAACCTAACAAAATGATTCAAGTATGAGACTTCCACTAGGATCTAAGACAAAAGTATTGTTAAAAAACTTTATTTGCAACTTCACTGTTCAACCAACACAAAGAGCAATGCAAGTATAACCCAGTGCTTTTGAGGGAAATTTTTAAGCTTCTAATTTCCCTTTCCCATTAACAGACTAAGTTAACTGAAAATTTGATACTAAAACAATATACTAGGAAGTGGCATGACTACCAAAATGAGGCAAAAATGAAATGAATAAATATGTTGTCATTTCAATGTATTTGAAAATCTCACAAAAAATTTCCACTATCAATCATAATTATGAAGCCTTTCTCTTGAATTTGGTTTAACAATATGTTGGTGTCAAGGACCTACAGATGTTATACATACAAAACACGCAACCATACTACCTTGCTGTAGCTCATGATCCTTATTTTACACACTCTGCAATCCTTTCAAAATTCATCGATCCCTTGCTTGTAAAACTCATCAACCTCGCCCCCCTTACCCCACACTAAAAATAGTGACGTTTTCAAAGTCATTCTAGGAAACCTCAGAAGATTTAAAAGGGAAAGACTTTCAACTTTCCTAACTACACAGTTGTAATCTAAACTAATTCTCCATGAAACTCGTGACAAAGCTTTAGTTGAGCATCATCCAAGCACCTCAAAATGATTCTTTTTCTAAATGTGAATTACTATTTTATGCAGACAAACTGACAAAAATCACCCCTTCTGATGCCTCACGTCCATTTTCTCTGAAATCTCTTGCCAGTTGCCACCTTCACAAAGAAATGGCTGAAGCTCAACATGACCACGTATAAAACACACAGTAATTAGTAACGGTACAATCGCCATAGATCCAGATCATTCTCATTTACCCATCTTACTCATCATTTAGAACTTAGTTAAATTGAATTGATATTTCAAATGATGAAAACCATCAACAACTTACTCCTTGCTCAATTAACATCATGCAAAGTCTGAGCTAATCAATTTGATTCAATCATTTTGAATCAATTTTTTTTCTTACACTTTTTTGTAATTTCTTACTATTGAAAGCTTGCAAACAATTCGGACGATGTAAAACAAGTTCAACATAGAACTTGTGTACAGTCAATATTGACAAAGTGAATCCGTTACCACTGGAATAATAATGAAATAAATTAGGTGATTAGTTAAATACAAATAATAAGTTTCTTTCTCTTATTCTTGTTGTTTCTTCTTGGTAGGTACGATATGTTTTAAAATTCGAAGAAAACTAAACTTCCAATTTTTTTAAGTAAATGCAACTTCAACATTCACTGCAAATCTACTTTGGAATTTCTATCCACTCGCAAATTCTACCAATTATCATGAACACGTTAACACGTTACGAATTAACTTATCGACGATCATAGTAACGTAATCAATAGCCAAATCACAAAACCAATTTTCTGATCAAAATGAACAACAAAAACCCTAGGAGGAACGGAAGATCAACCATATAAGCAAAGAGGCGTATTTACCTTAACAGAAATGGTGGGAACAATGCTATTATTTATATGATGCTCATCGCCAACGACAAAGTAATCAGCCAAAACGACGACTTTGTTGTGTAATTCCTCCGACACACACTTTGTTCCTGAACTCGGTACCTCCAACCATATCCCCCGCGCAACCGGCACCACCAGCCCCACCACCATTAGCACCACCCCCAACATACAGACCTCTACTGACTTCATCAGTATAACCGTGTGTGCGCGTAAATTTGTAAGTACAACTGAGAGGTTGAAGGCTGGAATTGGATCGGATTTGTGCAAAATGCGCAGGTTGAATTTCTTCTTGGGAGTAGATAGAAGAACCCACGCGCCTAATGAGTAGAGGTGTTGACTAATTATTATTAAAATCGCGTGACGAAATGCGAGTGGGTACAAAAAATTTGTGTCTTCGCGCCACGCATCTACTCTTTAGTTTAAACCAATCGTATCGTTCCATTTATGAAATGAAGTGCCAGTTAGGACAACTACGGTAGAATTAGGTTGTGCTCCCACGCTCTTCAACTGGCTTGGTTTGTTTAGGATTTTAGGGCAAAATTGGAAGATTGGTCCCCAAATTGTGGCATTATTTAGCGAGTTGGTCTCCTAAAGAATAGTTGACATCTCACTGTATCCCCAAACTCAGCCTGTTTAGTAGAGATTAAGGGTCCGTTCGGTCGGATTACAATCAGATTAAAATTGAAAAATTAGTAGTTATTGTTGATTTTTATTAGACGAGTGAGACCCAATAACGATCATATTTTCAATTTTAATTGAATTTACGTGGTCTAAAATCGAATTAAAATTGAAAAATTAGTTATTATTATTGACTTTTATTAGACGAATGAGACCTAATAACGACTATATTTTCAATTTTAATTGAATTTTAATCGGTACCGAACAAGCTCTCAATCCACTTCGAAAATGAGAATTTTTAATTCCTGTCCTCCTCTCGAAAATCTTGACATGGCGAAAATGGTAATGGACATTTGATATGACATTATCTCATATCGTCTCGCTATCATTTTTACCTCATTTATTAATAAGAGATAATGTATCGATGCATCAAAAATATTTTATTATACATTATTGATTAATGAATACATGTTTTGATGACTTGTTTGGTAGTATAGATTATACAAAAATAAAATAAAATAAAAACTCAAACATACGATTTTAGGCAAAACGCTTTTAGTCGATTAAAGATGACTGATTCAAACCAACGCGATTTTAGTTCGCATCTGTAAAAAATGCTTACTACCACTCAATCAGTCTAACTCAATCTGTGAACCATGTCCAAGCACCACCGCTGCCTTCTGCTCTTCGCCGCCGTGAACCTCCTCTTAATACTTCAACCAGCCGCCATCAGTCTCCCTCCCACCCCCATAACCCGCTTCCAAAACTACCTCAGAATCAACACCGCCCACCCCAACCCAGACTACAACACCGCCGTCAAGTACCTCACTAGCTTTGCTCGCACCATCCCTACTCTCCAGATCCAAACCCTTTACTTCACCACTCCAGATAAGCCTCTTCTCCTCCTCAGTTGGCCTGGCTCTAATCCCTCCCTCCCCTCCGTCCTTCTCAACTCACATCTCGACTCCGTCCCCGCCGAATCCTCCAAGTGGTTGCACGACCCTTTTGAAGCTCACTTATCCCCTGACGGAAAAATCTACGCTCGTGGCGCACAGGACGATAAATGCATCGGAATGCAGTATTTAGAGGCCATCAAAGAGTTGGAAATTAATTTTCATTATTCTCCAACAAGGACCGTGCATATATGTTATGTTCCAGAAGAAGAGGTGGGGGGATTTGATGGGATGGCTAGGTTTGTTGAGTCTGAAGAGTTCAAGAAGTTGAAAGTTGGGTTCGTGTTGGATGAAGGCCAGGCGTCAACCACTGAGGAGTTTAGGACGTTTTATGCGGACAGGTCCCCGTGGCATGTGGTGATCAAAGCCACGGGAGTACCTGGCCATGGGTCCCGAATGTATGATAATAGTGCTATGGAAAATATGATGAAGAGTATAGAGGTTATCACTAAGTTTAGGGAAAATCAATTTGATCTTGTTAAGGCTGGTTTGGCTGACCCTTCAGAAGTTATTTCGGTTAACCCTGTGTTTCTGAAAGCCGGAATTCCATCCCCAACGGTGTGTTTAAAAATATGGTGATAAGTTTTTTGTGATTGATTTGTATTAGTAGTTAATACTGGCTAATGGATTTGAATGATCAGGGATTTGTGATGAATATGCAACCATCTGAAGTGGAGGCGGGATTTGACATTCGGCAGCCACCAACAGCAGATCCTGATCTTATGAGGAAGAGAATTGCGGAGGAATGGGCGCCTGAATGGAGGAACATGACATATGAGGTGAACGTGGAACTATTATGGTCAAAAGAAATATCATTATGTAGCACAATCATTTTGATAATGAGAATTTGGAAATTTTGGAAGTTAAAGGCAATTGACTAATCATAATCTCAAAAACAGGCATTTGGTGAACGGTAAACTGTAAACTGAATCAATTCTAATCAACTAAATTTTCTTCTAAACACTTAGAGCGGAGGGGGTTTAGAGGGATCAAAATAGATGTATCCTAACTACAAAGAATTTAGGAGGCCACAGCAAACTGTAAAAGGCCATGGATGATTTTACCTGCTGAATGTGGTGTCAATTATATCATTTGACGATTTGTACATGTTGCAAAATAAAACCTACTCTTTTTCTTTTGCTTTTATACAGAATTCTTTTATGCGTATGTTGGGTTTCTCTATTCTTTCAGTAACAGCGGCACTCAATCTTTGCATGGATACTCCTTACTTCAATTGAAACCTTTCTGTTTTCTACTTATTGTGCAAGGTTAAACAATATTTTTGCACCATTTCAAGGTTTAGCCATTTTAATGTGGGATTAATGTCATGACATTGATTGGTTAAGAAATAATTGATTATGAAAAATGGTCTATAGTGAGTTTTTCTTGTTATTTCTTTATTTTGCTTTTCTAAGCATTGGTTATCAGAGTCTCTATGTGTGGTGTGGTGGTAAGGAATCTTAGAAAAGACAATTAACTTCCTCCATAATCCCATGAAGATCTATACTTGTCTTAATAAGTGGATTATGATGCATGTAGTCGTTCTTACTGCATTGATCTTTTCACTCCCCACTCGTCCTTGACCCCTCTGCCATGCACTTTATTTACAGCCTAAAAAATAGGTGGCATGTTTTCCCTAGGAGGACCATTTAGATTCAAAGGGAATGTGCGTGCACACACGTTTATTGAAAGTTCGTAAAGGAAAAGATAACACTCGGATGAGCTGTGGTAGTGCCAAGATGAAAGCACTTTTTTGGCAAGTAATGCAGTAGTAATGAGCCCTGATGCTTGGACTCTTCGAAATTGTCGGAGTACCCGTGTCGGACACGACATAGGTATGGGTATAGAATGTGTCAGATTTTCCAAATTTCAATCGATGTATATATATATATATATTATTTTTTTTTTCTTTTTTTATTTTATTTTTTTATTTTATTTTTATTTTTTGCTTCTTCTTTCTTTCTTTCTTTTTCTTTTCTTCTTTCTCATTTTTTATCTCTTTAAACCTAGCGTCGTTGTCGAGAAGGTGGAGAAAGGCGGTTGCACGAGTGTAATGACACGGGTCCCACTTAACGGGCTGTCCCGAACGTTAAATCGAAGATATACTGTCCCCACTGTACCAACATGGATCTTTTCAGCATACTGTATCCTCGCTCGCTCGCTCCCCAAGAAAACCTTCTAAGGGGTCACCCATTATGGAATTGCTCCAAGCCAAACACGCTTAATTGTGTTGTTTTTAATAATGGACTTCCGAAAAGAATGTGCATCTTGTTGGTATGAGTAGTACATGTCAATTTTTTTTAAGTTTTCTTGGTCTGGGTACTACAATTATCGCTTGTTAGACTCGCGACGTCCTCGTCACGCTTGATCCATCTGAGGATCCGTTGTCAGGTGCTGGGATTCTAGAAGTAGCTCATACGGGTTCAAGAGGTGGCTCCCGCCCTATGGCGTAGCACTTTGTCCTGCATAGCACTTAGTTCCCGATTTTCGACTAGCAACCGTGCTCTGATACCACTCAATGTCACACCCCACTTACCAAAAACCTTAAATTCATTTTTTTTCTTCTTATTTTTTCTATATATAAATATATCATACTAGAATTTAATAATTTGTATTTAATTCGAGTAAGCATTTTATAATAGAATCAAAACATATTATAGAAACTCAAATAATAATATAAAGAGTCAAAAGAACCGTCAAATTTATATTATAACAAAAGAGAGCTTACTTTACAAAATTCAGATAACAAGTTAGCTATGTGACAATCCAAAATCTCTAATCAAAAGAAGTCCCTGCTGACTTTCAAAAGTATTTCATATATCTAGTCTATAGCAGGCTAATAGGGCGGTATATCCATGTCGGCTAACTCATTCCATTTTTACTACGTTCTTTTACTATTTATCATCACCCTATTTTACATCACTAACTACTCTACAGATAGTATAGTATTTACATATCGACATGTGATCAAGTCACACACATCAACCATCACCATCACCAACACAAAATTCTTATATTCTTCAAGAGTTTTGATACCTCCATCCTCGTCAACAACCATATAAAAACGTGTGTAGTGGGTACGTCTATATATAACATGTATAGCTGCTAGGTCTTCAGTAATTTCAGCATGTCGGTAGTTGGGATAACCTCAGTTTGTCGTGGAGCCATCTACAGTATAAAATACAAAGCGTGAACAATAAAGTTCAGTAAATAAGACGATGCAATGATGTCTATTAATCACGCTTGGGCCCGGATCCTTATTATAGTGTACAGTGTAAACTCAAATAACATGGTCATCACTTGTGCGTAAATCAATGTCAATGCATCCGTCCCTGCCCATTGAGACTCAGGATGCCATATCAGAATATATAAATCAAGGCATGGCCTCAGTATGCAGTGCTCCACATGTCTATCCACAATCCCAAAGTCACCAAGGGATCTCCTGATACTGCTTGTACAGATGCTGAACTCAAAATACCCTATCACTGACTACCTTTAATGACCATCGGGAGTCTCAAAGTGGTATATTTATTCGGACACCATAGTACGGTACCCCCGGGAAGTTTTCTCGAGGAGCGTGCGAGTGAGGACAAAGTATACTGAAAAGAACCCATGCTGGTACAGTGGGGACAGTACGTTGTCGATCTAACGGTGGGGACGGCCCGTTAAGTGGAACCCGGGTCGTTACAAATGGTATCAGAGCTCAGTTGCCAGCCGAAAATCAGGAACAAAGTGCTACGCCATAGGGTGGGAGCCACCTCTTAAACTTATAGGAGCCACCTTAAGAATCCCAACGCTTGGCAACGGATCCTCAGATGGATTAAGCGCGACGAGGACGTTGTCAGTCTAACGAGGGATGATTGTAATACCCAGACCAAGAAAGTTTAAAAAAGATTTGATAGGTACTACTTATACAAACAGAGTGCACCTTCTTTTTCGAAAGTCAATCGTTAGGAACTCCACAGTTAAACGTGCTTGGCTTGAAGCAATTTTATGATGGGTGAGCCCCTGGGAAGTGCAATTTTATTAAAAATGAAGTAATTGCATATTTACCCAAGAATCAAAGGTGCAATTTCATAGACAAATAAAATATTGACATTTTTACGATAGGGGTTAATTGTGCAATTTGATTATAAGAGGCATAATTATATATTTACCCAAGGGTTAAAAGTGCAATTTGAAAAATCGCACCTTAAACCCTTCTCATCCCCTATAAATAGGGGATGATTGATGAATTGGACACGCCTCATTTTCCTTCCTTTTCAGGTACGTTCCAGTTTCTTTCTTTATATAAGTTAATTAATTATTTAGTTAACTGTTGAGTTAATTATTTATTTAGTTAATAATATAATTAACTAATTGTTTGTTTTCAGTACTTGAATTATGTAGTTAATTGTTTAGTTAACTAATTATTTATTTAGATAATAATTTAATTAATTATTTGTTTTAAGTACTTAATTTGTTTATGAGTGGGAATTAAAATTCTTAATTCTAAAGGTTTTAAAAATCTATAAGTTATTTCTAGAAATAATGAGTTTAGTTTGTTTAGCTTGCATTATCAAAGATTGTGTGAAAGAGATTTGGGGAAACGATGATAAAAGGATGAAATGGAGCAAAATGGTTTGAAGTAATTAAAAATGAAAGAAAGTAGGGATAGAAAATGATTTACTATAATAGTTGTTAATATCATCATGATATTGGTTATGAAAATTGGGCTACTAATATATGTATATATGTGGACATGGTCAATTGGACAGGAAACATTTAAGCATTTAAGGCTTAAACTTAAATTATTTTGATTTAGTTATATAACAAGATGAGAAGTGAAATTTTATAAGGCATAGTGTCAAAGGTGTGGTATGTTGAAAATTTAGTAAAGAATAATATGGATTTGATAAGAAATTGATTAGTAGGTATGGGTAAATATAAACACACACACACACACACTTGTGTGATAAATGAAATGAAAAATGGACCAAACATGAAATTAAGAATAATATGGTGGTGGATTGGCTAGTGTGATTTTATATGTATTAATTTTATTATAGAAATCCGCGAAAAAGGTAAATATTGATGTTTTTCAACTACAGTACAAAATATATTTCTATGTGAAATTATGTGTTTATATGCGTTTGTTTGCTTTATGTGACATGGTAATGAGACACTTGTGCATTTAGAAAACGTATAGATAATACGTTTTTGAGGTTGTGCATATTTTGTTGAGATTCACATGTAGTGTGGTTTTAAATCTTTAAACGTAAATCCCATTATAGATGTACCGTACTATGGTGTCCGAATAAATTTACCACTTTGAGGCTCTGACGGTCATTAAGGGTGGCCAGTGATATGGTATTTGGAGTTCGGCACCTGTATACAGGTAGTGTCGGAGGTCCCTTGGTGGTCTTGGAACTGTAGATAGACATGTGGAGCACTATATACTTAGGTCGGACCTTGATTTATATATTCTGATATGGCATCCTGAGTCTCGATAGGCAAGGACGGATGCATTGACATTGATTTGCGCGCAAGTGATGGTCATGTTATTTGAGCTCACACGGTACACTATAATAAGGATTCGGGCCCAAGCTTGATTAATAGACATCATTGCACCATCATATTTATTGAACTTTATTGTTCACACTTTGTATTTTATACTGTAGATGGCTCCACGGCAAACTGAGGTTATCCTAACTACTAAACATACCGAAATTACTGAAGACCTAGCAGCTATACATGTTATATATAGACGTACCCACTACACATGTTTTTATATGGTTGTTGACGAGGATGGAGGTATCGAAATTCTTGAAGAATATAAGGATTTTGTGTTGGTGATAGTTGATGTGTATGACTTGATCACAGATCGATATGTAAATACTTTGCTATTTGTAGAGTAGATAGTGATTTAAAATAGGGTGATGGTAAATAGTAAAAGAACGTACTAAAAATGGAATGAGTTAGCTGACATGGATATACCGTCCTATTAGCCTGCTATAGACTAGATATATGAAATACTTTTGAAAGTTAGCAGGGACTTCTTTTGATTAAAGATTTTGGATTGTCATATAGCTAACTTGTTATCTGTATTTTGTAAAGTAAGCTCTCTTTTGTTATAATATAAATTTGGCGGTTCTTTTGACTCTTTATATTATTAATCGAGTTTCTATAATATGTTTTGATTCTATTATAAAATGATTACTCGAATTAAATACAAATTATTAGATTGACGACATACTGTCCGCATTATACCAACATATGTCCTTTTAGCATACTTTGTCCTCACTCGCACGCTTTCGAAATTTGGACTATTTTTAGTCATGTCCCCGTATCCTACATTTTAGAAAATAAAATATCCGACACTTAGATACGTACATGTACCTAATACCCGTACCTGAGTTCGAGCATCATAGGTAATGAGTTAGGCCTCAATAATCATAGAATATAAGCATGTGCTTTGTCAGAGTGCATGTACTGGTGTCAACTACAACAAATGCTATGTTTCATATGAACACAACATAGTTAGGAAACAGATTACTGTGTAAACTGACTAACTTCTCATTTGGGTTAGTAATAGTAAGAAAACGCTGCATGACTAATACTGTCATAAAGATCTATAGTTGCCTGACAGAATCTATTGGGCTTCTACTGCTTGATTGACCTAGGCAAAGTCAGACACTTGAGGGGTTTAATTTTTTCTTCAGTTCTTCATTAACCACGTCTTTGCTAATTACTTCTCTCTGGGATCTCCACTGGAAGCAAGATATTTAGGTTTCTTGATGAGTTGAAATAAGTTTGAGAGAGATGTTTGAAATTCTCAGTTTCTTGAAAGAAATTCAAGAAGGTTTTGATGATAGGAATAGAGGGAAAAATATTAGAGATTGGATCTGTATTGGCAATGGACAGAAGTTATTAAGTTGCCATGAATTTTCTTTTCACTTTTTCTTCATCTCTGTTCCCATAATATAGAAGTCCTATATTTTCTCTTCTACCCATGCACCCAAATAAGTAGTTAGTGGGTGATTGCTGATAACTTCTGTACTGGCAGGTTACCGAGAAAGGTACCCTCAAAGACTTCACGGGACGACCTTTACTGACGGCTACTAATGATTCCAACCCTTGGTGGTCTATTTTTAAGCAAGCTGTTGAAGCAGCTGGCGGGAAGCTAGCAAAGCCTGAGATCTTGACTTCAACTACTGACGCTCGATTCATGAGACAGATGGGAATTCCTACCTTTGGTTTTTCTCCAATGAAGAATACTCCCATATTACTCCATGACCATAATGAGGTGACGCTAGTTTCATGTCAATTATGAATAACTCATTGCTCTATGTACTTCAAAAGTTGATATAGATTTGAATGTTGCTTTCTTGACAGCATCTGAAGGATAGTGTTTATCTAGAGGGAATACAGGTTTATGAGTCCATAATCAGATCATTGAGTTCCTTTGATAATGCTTCTTTTTGATACTGAAAACTAAAAAGTAAACTGCAGAACAGAGCACAGCTGAAACACAGGTAAAATATTCATCTCTACCGTAGGTTGTTTACTAGTTCATTTGACACTTTTGGTTTTGTTTTATCCATACACGGTTTGATTAGAGTTTTCCTGAACTTCCATTTTTTATCTTGTATAATATTCACAATGTACTCCCCAGGTCCGCTCTCCAACGTTCTAATAAAGATTCAAGTTTACTTTGTGCCAAATTTATCAGCTTGCTTTGGACTTGTACATGGTTGTATCAGAATTTTCTTCCAAATTCAAATCAGTTACTGTAATAAATTCACAAAATGTATAGCGGTAGATTACTTCACATGAAAAATGCAGAAACCTATTTATCTTTGGTCAACACTTCAGCTATTTAATTTTCTTGCTTCTATGGCCAAATAAGAACCATATGTTAAATTCATTCTGAACTAACCCCTTTACCTCTAACTTTTCCTTTTCCTTTTCCTTTTCCTTCATGTTCTGTTATCCATTGTCATTTATTTTCAGCAAGCTGTGAAACTATACACACACAGATTACTGTGTCTGTAAAAATTACTCAAAGTTCTAAAGTTGTAAGTTGACATTATTTGCCAATTGCTTTCTACTAATTATCACTCATGAACTCGTAAATTGCACATCTTGGACTTGCCAAGTTGTGGTTGGAAAACAGTGATGTAGCTTGTCTTTGTTCTCACCCTGTACTTTCCTTGACAGTTATATCTCCATGCCAGGATTGATTTCAATCTTGAGAGTCGAGAGCTGTTGGATTTTAACTAGAGGAAATCCAGTTTTATTGCTACTGGGGTTGACAATGACCTATGGTTCTTTACTCTTGAGGGTGCTAAGATGGTGTTTTAAAGAATGAGAAATCGAGCAGCATAGGATCTTACATTCTGTGAACCACTTTCCTGCCCAAAAGGGAATACCTTTACCATTGTGGGTGTAAGGGATCTTTAAAATGCTGGTTTTAAGAACGCTATTCACCAACTTAGTACAATATTTAAATTTCCTTTAACAAAAATAGTGAAAATAGGATGCTTCTTGGTTCTTGCCAATGGATCTTGCCTCTTCATAGTCCAACACAATTCAAGATTTGCAGCCTCATATTCTTCTCTCCAAATCTTTTGAGAATTAAATGAAATTAACAAAGTGGATAGCATTAGCTGGCTCATGACTTCACCATCATTTAATACTAACTATTATTACAAGTCTTTCATAACATATTCGTGCTTATCTTTGGTACGGAAGTTCCTCTCACTGTAGTTCACAATGTCCCCACATAATAAACTTCTCATCAAGAATAATACTATTGGTATAATCATCAGTCTAGATGACAACACTTACTAATAATTGAAGCTTATGTCGTTACGGTTTGTGGCGAGTTTATACTACATCAAACGATTGTAGGGTGGTGTGATTCTTGTGATTGAGGGTTGTTTGACAAAAATTTTATAAAAGTTTTAATAGATTTTTGAAAACAATTAAAATAAAGGAGAACTCCAGCCGACAGTCACCTGATTTTATATCAGAACAATGCATCATTAGTTTAATTCGAATACTAAAAATGTTTAATTTAGTGAAAATTAATGAATTAATTCCTAATACTGTTTTAAGGTGTGTTCCTATCTGTCTAGGAATAAAGTACGGATTGACCCGACATTGCTCTTCTTGGGCATGTTCCTGTGACAACCTAAATGAAAAAAATGTGATATGACTTCTTTCACATGTGCACATAGTATCTTATTAATTTAGAGATTCTCATAATAAGGGAAAAAAATTGAATTATTGATTCTTAAATTTTGAACCATGGTTGCCATCGTCTCGTAAAGTTGAGTGTGAGAGGACTATAAGATGACTTAATCTTGTTGAGGACGAGGTTTTTCTTTGAGAACTGACCGTGTACGTTAGAAGGAAACTTCATATACCAGATATGTCAACATCGTTCCTAACTTTGAGTGTTTGGAATTAAGATGAGTGACATCTTTTGACAACTCGTTTGAAAACTCACTTAACGCGTATTATCCTATTCATGACATTGAGTTGCTCTAATTTTTTGTTTTCTTCAATAGAGGGAATTTAATTGTATTTCAATTTTTAGATTACTGATCCCACGAGAAAGAACAATCCATTTCCTCGAGTGTGGACAGATAAAAAGGAATTTTGTTTTGCCACAAACTAAAAGCTCATCTTCGTGTGTGTACACTCACTTTTCCCAAGAAAATGTTATCTTTTTAGTTGTACGGTTGTACCATACCGTAAAAGAATCACATCGATTTTTCCAAAAATAAAATATGAATGAAACAATCATTATTTAGGAAAAATAAAATTTTGAATAATGATTTTTAGGAGAATATGTGATTGAAAATTATTAAAATTTTTTGAATTTATGTGCAGAATATTTTATTGTGTTAATGTGGTTAAAAAAGAGTATGTAGAAAAAATAGTGAAAAAAATAATGGTTGTCAAACAAGGCCTAAATTCCACGTTCACACGAGTATAATAGTTGAAATATTTTTTTGTTTCGTTCCAAAAATTCAAATATCGAAGCTTGTGTGTGAAAAAGAATGTTTGGGAAGTATTTATAAGTCGTTTAAATTATAAATAGATAAAAATAATTGATGAACGAGAGATTAGTTACTGGCAATCACTCAAAATAACATAGACGCGTTTTAGGAGCTTTTGCATGACAGACCAACACCAGCTGTTTTTTTTTTTTTTTTTTTCTGCTGAGGATAATATGTACTGTGTTTACTGTTCTACTGCGCGTTATTAGTTTTTTTTTTTTTTTTTTAATGTAATATTTAAGATTATTTGTACGCTCATATAAGCATCCCGCAGTATCCAAGAACCTGCTTCTCCTAAAATCCCTCGTTTCTTTTTCTACCATTTATTATTAAAATTATGTTTAAGTGTACATTCCATGAATTACATTTTGGTGTACATTATGTAGAAATTCAAAAAGTAGTAGATGGAAAAGTGTGTGTGGTTTTTTTAAAACCATCCAATCATGTGTCCACACGTGAAACTACATCATTATTGTTATGTATGTATATTTCGTTTACTTAATGCCCATGTGAGGACAAGATGGGCAAGAATTCGAGAATTTACTATGATTTTTGTTGAATCCTAGGCTTATAAATATCAACCCACAATCACTTCTCCTTCAAGATTCTTCTATCCCTCTAACAATGGTGAAGGTAGATAACAAATCTTCGTCTTCGTCTTCATCCTCGACCTCAAAATCGCAGTGCAAAAAGAAGTACAAGGGAGTTAGAATGAGAAGTTGGGGTTCTTGGGTTTCTGAAATAAGGGCACCTAATCAAAAGACAAGAATTTGGTTAGGTTCTTATTCAACCCCCGAGGCAGCTGCTAGGGCATATGATGCAGCTCTCTTCTGCCTTAAGGGTCCTTCAGCAAACCTAAATTTTCCGTTCTCACCTTCACAAAATCTTAATCCCGACGCCGTTTTGTCACCTAAATCCATTCAAAGAATCGCAGCAGCAGCAGCAGCAGAAACAAATTTGAGTCCACAGTCTCCACCTTCTGTTTCCTCCAGTTGTTCATCATCAAATTCCTTGCCATTGCCTTCAGCGTCAGAACTAGCAACAACAACAAATAACGATAATATATTTAATGAAAACGCGAAAACTTTGTGTGTACAATCTCCAACTTCCATTTCCTCCGGTTCATCATCATCAAGTTCTTTGCCATCGCCCTCATTATCATCGTCTACTTCGTCACCTTCGGATCGATTTAAAGATCATGAATGTGTAGCAGATGAGCCATTGATCAGAATGATGAACTCATCATGGTACACCTTTGATTCACCTAAGTACAATGATTATACGCTCAATGGGGTGTTCTTTGATCCATTGATGATGGAGGATTCGTATGAAGATGCTGATATCAGTTTGTGGAGCTTCTGCTGATCAAGAAATTAATTTTGATAATTGCTTATTTTTTCATTCATTGATTGATCTTCAGTTTATTTCTTGAAGATTGTAAAAGTTGTCAAGCCTTTTCAATTGCAAATACCATACAAGTCGAAAGTCTAGCTCGATTATTGCTAAGTATTGGATATTAAAAAAAAATTAGTTGAAATATATATATATATATATATATATATATTTGACCACTTTAAATAGGTGATTTTCATGTGTTCTATTAAATTGCTTTTTCGAGGGGATGGAAAATAAGCTTAAAAGTTAGTCATTTGATGCACCGAAGTAGCAACAATCAAAAGAGAAAAAGAAATGTATTAGGCAAATCTATATGGAAGAGCCGAATCTATGGACAAGCAATAGACAATTTGACGAAAATTGAAATATGTTCATAGAAAAAGAAAAAGAAACTTTGTAATTGTCACAGTAACGACAAGTGAAATAAGAGTAACCTAAATCGTAAAAGTAGAATGGTATGTACAATACATACTAGACGAACAATTAGCCCTTGTTTGGTTCGGCTAAAAATTATATTTTTAATAAATTTTGATAAAAGTTGATGCAACTTACGATTAAAAAGTTGATAAAAAAAAAAAAAAAATGGGTCCTATAAAATGTGTTAGTGAAAATGATTTTGAATAAAAAAAAAAAAAAAACAATTTTGAAAATCGGTATCAAACATGACTTATGTCACAACCTTGTAATCCAAGTACAATCTATTTGATACCTCAACAGAAATGGAAAAATTTGGTCCAACCCTACCAAATTTTCTGCACGGGGACCCTAACTTTGAAAGTGCTTTGTTCCATTCCCAGTTTGTTTCACTTACACTTGGTCTGCTTCTTGGCCCGAGATTTAATCCTGGGCAGACCTCCCCTTCAATAGGGGGACGCCATTGGACGCCTCTGATTTGACCCGGGATTTAATCTGGACCAAGCAACATTATTGTTTTATGACAACATCGTTGGCCATGCCACAAGCTTTTTATTCTATAAAGTCATTTGGAATGAAAATATTTGTGTTCAAAGATAACCTATTCGACAAAACAATGAACATAGAGGGCCCACACCTTTCAATAATTATTTCAAGTTCATTGCAACATATTATGTGGTCTCAAAAACAAAATTTAGGAAAAATTCATTTTATTTCTTAGGTATCACTAACTTTTGAAATAGTCACATAAAACTCTTCATCTTTCGGAATCCTATGATATAATGTCATGCGAAACGAGACAAGTTTCTTTTCAAAATCAAACGATACAATAATTTTGAGAAATAATAAATTAAAGATCGTGTAGTGGTTGTTTGAACATGGCTTTATTGTGTGTTATGTAAAAGTTGATTGCAAATGTTACTTTTAAAATTAACTTTATAAAAAAGTATCTTTTAACCATAATTAAAAAAAAAAATTGTACTACATTTTGACATTCTTATGTTAGTCGAGGAGAAAAGTCAAATGACAAAATATCTCCAAGTTAGAGTGAATTAACGAATTATAATTAGTAATTTAAAGCAAGTAAACATGGGTCCAAAAAGCCCATAAAGCCATTTGTAGCAAAATTGGTCCAATACTCTGCATATTTGGGCTACTAAAAAGGGGGAAAATCCAAGGGCATTATAGGTATTTCAACTCAAGACTGTAAACCCCAATTGTATCTCTGATACCAGAGAAAACTCTGTAATGCCCAAACAACACTAACATTACTGATCGGCGCTTAAATTTTCAGAGTGATTGAAAATGGGTTACACCAAAGAGAAATTGCTAGCTCATTTACAGGTTTTTTACCCTCAAAATTCTCAATATTTTTCCGTTACTTTTCTTAATTCCTATATCAAGTACGAGGTCAAGAATTGATATTTTTTAATACAGAAATGTATTGGTATTTTATGTATTTGAAGGCGATTTTTACTTTTTCCTATTGTAATTTACGAAATGGTGATTTTATCAATAATTATGTTGGTATATTATAGAGTCTTCAGGGGATGCGTAGTTGAGGTGATTGATGTCGTAATTCATTTTGCATTTCTATTCAATTCTTATTGTAATCATTACACTGGGTTTTTTTTCAGGAGCTTCAAATAGATTTTGCCCAATATGAGCATCCTGTTGTTTTGACAGTCGAAGCTCAGGTAAAAGAATATATAAATCTCATAGTCTTCCTCGTTTTTAGCAGAGTTTGAAAACAGCCTTTTGTTTTGTTCCAGGCAAAGTATGTTGGGCACGTGAAAGGTGCATTGAGTAAAAATTTATTCTTGAAGGTAAGAAGGTTAACATGGAAAGATGCAATAGAATTATCATTACGTGCTTGTTCATATTTTCAATAACCATGAATGCATTGTGTCCTGTTTCTTCTATGTCAGGATAAGAAACACAGATTTTATATCGTTTCTGCTCTGGCGGATACAAAGGTGGATTTGAAAGGTATATGTACTTTGAAATTTTATAGCTTCATTAAATTTTTACCCTAGACGGTTGGCTTATGCCGACACCGACTGGCTGAATCTCGTGAACTAATAATATTTTGCCTATTTAAGCTTACATATTTTGCTTGCTAATGGATGTTGTACCCTGGCATTGAAGCTGAGCAGTTTTGTCTCAGAGGCTTGGTCTGGGAAAAGGAGGTTTAAGAATGTCTCCAGAAGAAGCACTTGGAGAAATGCTTCAGGTTTTACCTGCCTGTTCATTTAAGTTTTTCTTTCTGTTTATCACATCACACTAGACTAATTAAGAAGGCAATTCTTTTTTATTAATGGGCTATAAGAAACAGAAGACGCTAAAGACACATTCCACCTACTTTTATTGTTTGAACACGTTAACGTAAAATCATCTTCAGGAAGAATGTTTCTTGTCCTTAATTCTTATATCTCGTTCACGTTTCTTGCTTTATCCCCTGTTGTCATGGTGGTGGTTGGTGTCTCGTATATCTTTATGATCCTTCTCAATGGATAGGATATGTGCACCACATAAGGGCTCCAGGGGGCAGTTTTCTATACATTTTTTCAGGTCAGCTAAACAATAAAATTGACCAACATGAGTAATCATATTGATTTGAAGCAGCCACATTTAGAGTATTTGGAGCCTGCATTTCCTCTTTGTTCATAAATTATAGGAAGGAAATTTTAACTTTGAGTTGCCCTTTATGTTTTCAAGTTCTTTTTTAGGGATGGAAGGAATTTCTGTACTATATGATACTAGGCTTGCTTTAAATCATATTCGGTATTATTATGAGGTGATGTTCCAATAGTTAGGTTGTAAGCTTGTATATCTGACCACTGATTCTTTGCTTCAATGCAAGTGGGCATGCAACAACACTCCGAGAGTTCTGCATAGGATCAGTGTTCCGGCTCTTCTTTTTAAATTTTGTTTACCATAAGAAAAAACTTGAGCAGTTGAGAACAATTCTTTAAATTTTGAACCAAGTGAGTGTCAGGAGGAATTTAGAAAGAAAAGCTGGATCAGAGATTTTACCTGCTTAACTGAGATTATTTCTGATTGCATTTTCATGCCTTTGCCTTTAATGTCCCCTACATATATTATTTAAACTTTATCTTAATATTAATTCTTTCTTTTATTTCTTTTGAAGGTGCCTCTGGGTTGTGTTACTCCGTTTGCACTTGTGAATGACTCAGCACGGTAAGAGCCTTGGTTTCCTCTAGGGTCAATGTCTATATTGTTTACATTATTGTTGTCTGTTGACGTACTTTTCTTGAATACAAGAAAAAGTTTATTTTTCTAACTGTTTCTTTCTTTCTTTTGAAAAGGCATGTTTGCTTGTTGTTAGATCAAGGATTCAAATCTCAGGAATGTTGTTTTTTCCATCCATTATCTAATGACATGACAGTTGGTGAGTTATCAGGACTGTAATAGGCTAAATTATCTTTTCAATACTTTGTTTTTCCCCTTATACTCAGAAGTGACCATGTGTGAATGAAGTTGTGAGCAACTAGTTGCCACATGTACAAAGTTGATGCCTGTACAAACGTTCACTTTTCTTATTGAGTATATTTATAGAAATATTTATGCTGGTCATTTTTATTTGGTATGATGCTGCTTGCACTGAATGGTAACTTGATAAAAGAGCAAGGTTTTTGAGATTGACACTATAGACATAAATATTCTCGGCCATAATTTATCAGGTTTCACTGAGTTCTTTGTGAGTACTTTTGTTAATAATTTTTACTTATTCATTTTTCCTTCTCTTTGGAGTCAGTATAGTTGGCATTTGATTTGTTGCTTGAAAGGCACAATATAATTGCTAAAGATTAGCCATTTTATGTGAGTGTTAGTAGGAAAAAAAAATTGAAGTCAGCCCACTCTCTGCAATAGTTTCATGTCAGAGTGTTTAAAATGTTTAAAATCAATTAATACTTAGCACAACAAAAAATTCCCAAACTTTAGTGTGTCTGATTACAATTTTTTTTCTTCTCATGTGTAATTGCTGCCCACAGCTATGAATTCCCGTGATCTTGACAAGTTTCTGAATTCAATAGGAAAAACCCCAGCCTACATTGACCTAGAGGTAATTACAAGATCAGTTAGTTGGGTGAATAATGAATATAGCTGCTTGGTTAATGATATTTTTATTTGAACTTATTGTTTTTCATTCACAGGCAAACCCTCCAGTAGGGAAGGATCAACCTCCTGATTTGGCTGGTCTTGTTCCATCAGATGCAGTAGTCTTGCCTAACCTTCCAGAAAAAACAGCATCTTCTCAAGGCCCTGAAAAGAATCATATCTCAGTGAATAACAAACCAACAGCCAATGCAGGTATAGTTTGCTAGTAAGCGAATTGCTTGTTTATTTTTTATTTCAATACGTGATAATTTTAATATATCGTTTTAATGGTCACCTTGAGGCAGTGTTTGGATAGAAAGAGTTGAGGTTCAGAATTGATTTTATTCTTTATTTATCCCATTCCCTGCTTGTCACGCTAGATTCCACCCAATCTTCTTTGACTACTCATATACATAATTTGTTAACCTTTTCCCATTGGACTCTTAGCTCTTTAAAGAATATCTTACTATACTCTTATACTCCTAACCGATACTCCTATCGGCAAATAGTTTTTCGATTTATAGGGGAATATAATAAAGTATTGCAGTTCACCTCGTGCTTCCATCAAACGAAGCTATCGGCAAGGCCGTACTTGTGTTTCACGGGGCCTAAGGTGAACTTCAAAATTTGGGCTCCTAAATTATAGCAGACAGTCCACTTTTTTATTTAAAAGTGTCTTATGGAACTAAATTCGTTAACTTAAAAACAAAGTTTAATTACTTTCCAGTTTCCATACATAAGGCCTAATATTCAATCACAATAAAATATTAAGCATTGGTCTATCATTATACATCCAATAAGGCAAATAGGCAATACTCACTATATAAATAGAGTATGATTAGACTCTAATGGGTCCAACAGAATTGCTCGTCTAATGGAAGATATAATCTCTGAGAATCCCTTTTATACACCAGATTATACAAAAACCAAATGTTTCCCTAATCTATAAACTTAAAAGTCTTGATTATTGATCAAAATAAAGTTTAAAATAGTTCCATGAATTCAAATCAATAACAAAACTATTTACCTCTTGCATCTCAAATTCCTGAAACTGAAATTGCAAGTAAAAACAGGCTGCTTAACATTCCCATTGACCTAAAAAAACTTATGGACTGCACTCTGGCTCCCCATCAAACTTGAACACAAATCTTAGATCAGGTTCAACCCTAACGTTCAAATTCAATTTTGCTTCAGATCCACAAATTAAAACCCAGCCATTTTGAATCACACTACTGCCCCTACTAATTTTATTATTTTCAATAAAACCCTTCAAATTCAATAGCCTGGAGGACGGAGGTTGAGTCATGGTGTCGGTTTTCTCTCTCAGGGTCAGAGTCGGACCTTCCAGCTTCCAGTTTGCAGCATTGCAACTTCTTCCGTCTGGGCTTCTGGCCTTAGTGCTATTGAAGATTAGGTTAATTTAAGAAAAAAAAACGAGGGAGGGGGGGGAGGGCCCTAAAAAATCTTAGGCCTCTCCTCAGGTCATGCCCTGGCTATCGGCTCCCACTTTGTTAACATAAGACGTAAGGAAGTTTTTTCAATCAAAGGAAGTCTCGCTTCATTCCAAAATGGTTTTTTTTATCCCATTTCTGAGCTACACGAATTTCGACCTCTTTCGGTTATATGATATACGAAATTGGCTTACCGATAGTTGCTTATAACTATTGCTTGTATAGCCAAAAAAAATAATGGGTGATTCCTATGTATGAGCATTCTTGAGTGCGGGTTGAGGTTAGTGGTTGGGGCTCGACTAGGTGGCACGGGTAGAGCTATCTTGCTTTCCTCCTCACAATCGGATGTGCTCTCATCACCCCTGTGCATGGTATGCGTTCATTGATTTGTTCTGACAATGCAGATGAATGTCTCTTTCTCCCCCATCAGTCGAACCACTTTATTATTCAATGCTTGTTTGTATTCCTTTGAGCTATTAAGCTCATGTTTGGGCTCCATTTTTCCTAAAATTCATTTTCAATCGTACATTCTCCTATAAAATAATGTTATGCGTAAATCCAAGATTTTTCCTTATTTTTTAAGCACGCATTTTAAAAAAAAAAAAAAAAAAAAAAAAAAAATCACTAATCCAAAACACATTTTTACCCAAAATCTCATTTTAATGGAGCTCAAACAAGGGCTAAGTTTCATGTGACCATGTGAATATGTGCATGTTTCATTTGTTAGTGAACAAGCATACATGCCTAGCAAATCACTCTGTTTTCTGGACTCAAATCTTGACATTGGACACATTGTTCCAATGCCTTTTTAAATTTTAATACATCTTTCACTCTTCTTAAAGCTGTACCACATATTAAGTGTACTTCGCTTGTTATAAAATTCTAGATCCTCTGCTGGTAGTTGATTTCATTAATGAACCGTCCATTGCCTTACTTCATAACTAGCTTGTACATTATGTGTGTATAGTCGGATCTGAGATTAGGTGTTTTGTGGTTTCACGTTATGAGATTCTGCCCAAAAAATACACCGTAATCAGTTGCTGACTCAATTTGGTAAGCTTTGTTTTCCTATTTGAAGAAATACGTAGAAAATAAAACCTTGGGCTCAAAAATGTGTAGTAAATCCCCAGTAGGGAACATTATAGCCGATTCAGAAAATGATTGAATCTTGGGTTTTCGGAGGGTAATTATTTTTCCTTAATTTCCTTTGTGCAAATCGATCTTTGATGATTGATGTAATATGGGGACTATGCATTGCTTTGTTATGTAGCAAAAGCTGCAAAACCATCCAATGCTTTCCAAAAGGAGAAATCAGACAGTGCTGTGAACTTGTCAAGCTCCTTTGGTGACCCTGAAAAACTTGTTGAAGAAATCTTGGAGAAGACGACATCCATAGTCCTTTCTGAGGTTAGTAGAATATTGTATTATGAAATTATTACTTAAAAAATGTAGCATTTATTTATGTTGATTTTGACCATGTAGGTCAAAGAGGAGAACATGGAGAAATATCGGGATCAACTGGGTACCATGGTATCAAACAGTATTAGGAAACAGCTCTCTGTGGAGTTAAAGAGCATACTTGTGAGTACCAAAATTTCCTCCTCTCTAATTTACTTGAATGTATTTTCATGTCTAGTATTATTTTCTTTATGAATTTCTGAAACTGTATGGATAGCAACTGCTCTTGGGCATTTGTTGCTTGATATTATGTACTATTTGTTGTAGTAGTTGCTAATCATTGTGTAGCTGTAAAATCCAAATTTGCACTCTTGAAAGTCATTAGTTGTTAAGCACTGCACGCATTTTACAAGCAATTAACTGAGGCATTTATTTGGATTTTAACAGGGCTTCTAATTTTGTAGGCGTTTTTAACATTCCCTTTTCCTTATTTTTACTGCTGAGGCGCTGAGCGCAGATTCCATTGTAATCATTTGATAATGTCTTATATGTGCTTTCTGTCGTAGAGATAAGTAATTATATATGATTCTATGATTTTGGCTTGTCTGCTCATTTATAATCTAAAATACAATTTATCTTTGTACTTCATTAAAGTTGGTCTATATATTGCAGTCAATGTTCAAGAACACATCATATACAGAAGGCTTCTATGCTGGGACTCATAATCAACCCAAAAGAATGTGAAATCTATCAGCATAGATCGTGACAGATATACAAAAATCGAGATTGAGAGAGAAAAGAATTGTTTGATCGACCATATTAATTACATCTAAATTGATTATTGAAATTACAGTCTTAAATTAGTAAACCTCTTCTGAGGAATACTTAACAGTTGTTTTAACTCTGGTGTACCTGCTTTTGCAATTCTTATCCTGTATGACAGTTCTATATTGACTGCAGATTCTGTGTATCTTCAGCTTTTGGCTTTTCTTTCTGTGTCTTGAAATTGAACAAAACATGTTGATGCACTGGCCTTTTCGCCATCATTTATGTATACATAAAACAATTAGGCTTCATTAGACAACGCAATTTACAGGAAGTTACAATGTATTTGGATAGTGTGTGATAATCAGAGATTGGTAGCAATTACGAAATACAATCTAATTCTCCATCCCTTTACTTGCATCGAGATTATGCTACATAATTGTAATGAATTGCGCTTTCAATTCTGTTCGTGGTGAGATGTTCTTGTGCAACCATCATGTGGATGAAGAGATCAATATCTTGATCGGAAGGGCCACATATTGCCCAGTTGACTCAGCCTCTAGTGCTGCTGGTCGAGACCACCACCTTCCTCACGAGAATCGCTGGATGAATCTGCTGGAATTTGGCTCCGGTTTGCAGGACTTTGACTCAGAACCGGCAGCACATGGCGGCAAATCGGGCAAGAATTGTGAAGCCTCAACCAAGGGACAATGCAATCAGAATGGTATATATGGTTGCATGGAAGCTCCCTTGCTTCAGTTCCCAATTTAAATTCTTCTTTGCAAACTGGGCATTCTGAACTGGTAGCCAAATGGGATGGCTCAATTTCCATTGTCGGAATCGCATCAATAGCCGATTCTGGAGCTGGAGGTGCTCCTGGCCTGTCGTTCTGAGTAAGTTCTTCAATAAGTTGTTCAAATCCTTGGCCCACAAAGTGGTTCCTGGGTTGCACCCTATGTGGTATCAGCCCTTCCCGCAATGGATTCGGATCACCAGCTGGGACCAACCCGGCTGGTCTGGGAATGATCCAGGTCCAGAGAGGGGCTAGAATCCCAGTTTCGGGTCTCCAATCATCCCCGTTCTCACCAAACAAATTGTTTCTTCTTCTCGGCAATAACCATCCCCCTCGGTTTGCAGGCTCGGATCTTTCCCTACGATGTCTTCTGTAAAGAACACGACTTCTTTGTGTAGTTCCTCGATCATTTCTTCTATCCATTTCGGGATTTTGCAATCCATTTGGTGGATCAAACAAGATGGACAATGCTTCAAGAATTTGGGCCCAAGGGGAGGGATCAAATGCAGTGAATTCAAGAACCGGTCTAGTTCTTCTCATGTCTATTTCAATAAGGAACTGGCCAAGGCACCGTGGACAAGCCATCTCGGACAGGTTGTCTGAGGCAACACGGACTATCCGATGACAATAGTAACAACGATAGAGCTGGTAGTTTCTGGTGACATCGGCAGTTCCTCTTGGAGGGCTCGAAGACATGATCTGGTGAGCTTCGAATATATCCTAACAACGAAAAGTTTCTTGTTCAATCTATCGCAAGTTTTTCGAAAAATTCAGATGCAATATAAACATATGATTAGAGAAACTTGCATTTTTAGATTAGATATTCAAGTTTTATATTGAAGGGAAAAGAATGGCTTTTTGGAGTTGAGAAAGTCATTCTGTCTTGCCTTTTGTTCATATAATTTGCAGCTTCTATAGAAAGAAAAGTACTAGGGAGGTATTTTCCCCTAAATTTTTGAATAAGAGTGATTTAATATGAGTTCTAAATGAGCTAACAAGATTTTAAAGCACGAAATCTTGATCAGGTCGAGTAATGATTACTTGCGATCCAAGTACTCGTCCTCAAAAAGTCTGATATCAGTGAAATTATTAATCGTGGGCTTGCATTCTATTGCTCGAATGCTTTGGGAAATGTGATTTCTCCCAATGCCACATGAATTTATTGGATGAGTCTTGTTACAAGTACATGATTTCAAAAATCCTGTACAGACCGAGACCACACAATAGGGGGTGGGTGGGGATAAAATTCAAATTCCTGTGTAAATTCTGTGATTTTTTTCTGTACTCAGAGGTTTATTGTTATTGAATTTGCACGACTGCTGGTCAACGAGCCATCACAAGGATTATATACATAACGGCTGGTAGCTGTTATAAATAGCTAAAGAATGTTTACCAACAGCACATTCTTCTGCATACATTGGACAACATTAGCATTTTCAAGCTTTTTTTTATTGAGCATACATAGGATTTATCGAAAGGCCTGATTCTGAATGTTCGCGCTTTTATCAAACTTGTTTTCAACTTTCTTGATCCCATCTTGCAAATATGAATACAGATTGAAAGTTCTGTTTTTGTGTCATCTCAAGGCCTCCGCTTGTAGGATTCAATCACATCTTCAGTCATTACGATATCTAGGCCAGATAGTAGGCTCACTTGGGTTCGTTGCCCTCTGTTGGCTCATAGAAAATCGAGCAGATTTTGACACCACACAGAATAGATTATTCTTCAGCTTTCTTCTCCACGTTTTTCCTTTCTCATAGATTGCCCTTCGTGCGCTTTCATTATTTAGCGTGCTGTTGAGCAAATCCAATCGAAACAATGTCTGATCCTTTTACCAAAAACAAGAGCAAAAGTGTGTAAACTTCAATGTTTACCATCTAATACTTGTACGAAAAATGTCAAAGGCCTTAAACGATAATTACTTCTACGCAGAGTATCGTAAACTCAGAAATAGTGGTGAAGTTCTCATCATCGGCGGCTATGTAAATTGAAGTTGTATCCAATTCTTGTAGTTTTCTTGTTTGAAAAAAGAAATTATTTGAAGATTGAGTTTCCATTTTTACACTGCTGACATTCCCTTTCATGGCAAGTGAAAGAAAATTGAATTACGGAAAATAATAAATACTAAAATAATTATATTTCTTCCGATATTATTAAACTATGGAAATTTTTCAAACGTTTCGAGAGATGTCCAAGCCCAACGCATATAAAAGTGAACAACATAAATGCTAGTTTGAAATTCATCTAATTTTCAGTGCTATTTCTGAAAAAAAAAATTCTTTTTAACTTTTATGAGGATTGGGCTTCAGCCTATATATTATAAAGGGAAAAAATCATAGATCAAGTGTATAGTTTACAACAATTCACAAATCAGATTTATAGTTTGAAAATTCAAAATTCAGGTACATATATTATTAATTAAATATAATAAAGTCACAGTTATACAATTAAAGGTCATAGATACAAAACTATAGGTCACAATTTATCTATTGGTCATATATTATTAAATTAATTAGTCACAATTTATTTTTCAATCACCGATTTTAAATTGTTTAGTCACATATTATTTTTGAGCCACATATTATTAATTTTTTAGGTCATTGTTGGTAACTGGTAACAGATTACCAAATATTTGATCACATACCATCAAATAGTAAGTCACATACATTGTCACCAACACTACCACCACTGCCGCTACAGCCACTCGTAACCACCGCCACAACACTACCAACAATAAAGCCACTACCAACAAATCACCACACCACCATCATCAACAAATTACCATCGCCACTGTCGCCACCGCCATTTTGCAACACCAACATCACCACACTACAATAGCAATACCACCGCACACACTACAACACCACCCAAACCACCACAGATCAGCCCAAACTACCAACAAACAGATTCACCAACACAGTTATACACTAACAACAGATCCGCCCAACACCCACAAACCATCCACCAACACAGCCGACACACACACCAGCAGTGCCTTGACTCTATTAGAGAGGGAGAGGGGTGGGAGAAGGGAGGAGAAGCAGGTGGAGGCGGCGGACAGTGGAGGCTCGACGTTGTTGCCATCGTCGCGACACTGCTGTGAACGGCAGCAGCGCCTTGACACTGCTAGGGAGGGGAGTAGAAGTAGGTGGATGCGGCGGGCGGTGGAGAGAGTGGAGATAAATGGTGAGAGAGTGAGAGAGTTGAGAGAAGTGGATTATTTTCGAGGGTATTTGGTAGAGATTAAAATCAGATTAAAATTGAAAATATAGTCATTATTGTTGACTTTTATTAGACGGGTGGGACCCAATAACGACCATATTTTCAATTTTAATTGAATTTTAAGCCGTACCAAACGGCTCTTAGGGTTTGGATAGATTTAAGATTTGACATGTAAAATAAAATACCTGATTTTTGAAAAATTAAACTTTCAACCTGATTTTTGAATTGGTATAAACTATATACCTAATTTTTTGTAATTTTCCTATTATAAACCAATTTTTCACAAAGTCCGGAGGATAGCAGTCGTTACCATTTTTCCCTAGTATGAATTTTGGGATGCAATCTGGGAGCGGATGGGGATTAATAATTATTTAGTTAATGTTATTTTTTCAAAAAATTAATTTAAATTGAAAAACATAAAAATAAAATAATATATAATAAAATAAAATAAAAGATTCTAGGCAGATTTGGAGAATTGAGGACGAGAGCCATTCTCTTCGTCCCTTCTCCATTTACTACTCAGTACTAGAAAATTCGGGTCAGAGTTGCAATTTTTATGTAACTACTTTTAATGCTATTTTGTCAAAGGTTTGTCTACACGTACATAATTCTATATACATAATGGTGTTCACATCCTCACATGGAGTGAAGTACACTTCGGATATATTATATTTTATTCGAGTAGCATAATTCTTTTGTCAATTCTCATTTGAAAAAGCCCACATTTGAATTAATTATATTTGATCCAAAGTGGAACGATCAAAACATGAATACAATTAGTCTCCGACGCTATACTATATCAAGTAGTCGAGTGTGTTATCGATTAGTTCGATTTTTACTTAAAACTTGCTTATTAATTATAGCCCAAATAATTAAAATTAATTAATTGCTTATTGAAATCGTGGAAGTGGCAGGTTACTAACCCAATAATCAATCTAAAATACATCTGTACTGATTTTGTGACATTGACAAATTTGGTAGACTCATTAATGCAAAAGGATTTGGTCAATGTGTTGCATAAAAAATGCCACACAAATTGATCGTGTTTGTTTCAGTCCTCACATGGTTGTGCAGAGGAAGATATTGCCATTAATGTTCTTTACGAAATTTCAAGTACTTTCGAGGTCATGCACACATCATATATACATGGTACTAGAGTCTATTTGAGCCCCTTTCTTCCTGTTCAAAATGCATTTTGAAATAATATTTTGAATTTACGGATAATATTATTATATTATTGAAAAATGTGTGATTAAAAATAAAGAGAAAGAAAAATAGCTTAGTTGATGAATAAATTTACGGTGGATAGTGGAAATTTTAATTTAGATTTGTTGAATTAATGTGTCATGTCTAAGCAACGATACTTAATATGCAATTTCTTATGATTAAATAATACGAACATAATAAATTACTGACATTTCACTTTTATTTAGATTATCGTATCTATTATGTTAATGGTCATTTAAAACTTGAATTATTAGGTAGGGGACATCAACATGCATAGTTACTTAACAATCGAGTTTTAATGGCATAAATGGGTGAAAACAATAGTATCTCTTTCCCATACTTTGAAAACTCCAAGTTGTTAGAAATGATATACATTTAACTTAAATATTATATTTGGTAAAATATGTTACTTTGATCTAGCTGATAGAACCCTGCTCAATAAGTAGAATGCATAGCTGTTTGTTCTCAGACTGGACAGTAAGGATCGAAGAAGGACAATCGCTCATTCTTAAAAATTAGTGTTCTTAAGATCAAAGAGCTGAGCGAAAAGATGGGAAAATTCTCCTTCATGTTCCATTGAAACTTCCGGAACCACAAGAAGCCTTAATTTAAATAAAATTTCAACTCAATACCTTTTGAGCGAAATTTTGAGAAGAGCGTAACATCGTTTTGAAAATACACGTGACATGGCTCAAATAGAGATATAGATTCACATCATTTTCTATATACATAGGAGGGAAGAAAAATGGGAAGGCAATTTTGTGAAATCCATTAATTAATTTCACTTTATTAGACCGACATTTGCACTAAAGTCAAAAAAGGAGATTGAATTAGGTGACTTAACACGGTCCATAATTACTCACAAGGAAAATAATTTGAAAAAAATCAGAACAAAATTTAATTGTATTAAATTATTTTCAACTACTTTAATTTAAAATTCATGTCGTGATCACTTTAGACCACGGAGGTCCGTTGTAGATTTCTTATAGTTTGTACATTGAAAGTTATTATGGTTGTTTGAATTAATCAACATTTCAAAATTAAGACAACAATTGTCAAAGGAAACTATGTGCATATGTAAGTACAAGAAAATGTGTTTATTTATGTTTAAGAGGTGACTAAATCCACGTTTGGTTAGATAAAAATGAATTTTTTTAGTAAATTTTAGTACAAGTTGATGGAATATGTAGTCAAAAAATTGTAAGTTCTATGTAATATGTGATTAAAATTAATTGTTGATTTTCATTTAAATTTTACTCTCTTTTTTTTTTTGACGTAGGGATCCGCGACCGCTACTCGTGAGTACGCACTAGGTAAACCTCGCTCCATGCGCTATTGTCCCGCAAACCACACATGAGAGATAAATCGCACTAGGCAAGCTCAGTGCGACGGGGCTCGACGAGGAAGCGTTGACAAGGGATTCAAATTTGTGACATTCGGTATCTGTGTTCACCTGCTCCATCAATTCGGTCACCCCCGAAAGGGTAAATTTTACTCTCTTGAATTGAATCAAAAAGGGATTAACAAATGTACAAGGTTTTATAGGGTTAAGTTGAAAAAATAATATGGCCGTAAAGGCATTTGATATTGATAAGTATCGAACATATCTTTAATAGATTTTTAGCCAACAACTAAACTATCAAGCAAGAACGTCAAGCTGAAGATCGAGCCTTGCCACAAGTCATGAGGCCCGCCAACTTCTTCAATTTCGACGGAGAAAAGCGGCGGTGGGGACTCGGGATTTCAACCTAGCAACAAATGAATACAAGGCCATTGATTTTCTAAGATAGGGTTTTTGATCAATGATCACTAGACATTTATCTTTTGTGTGATGAAAGAGGGGCCACTTTTTTCATAAGTACTATGCAATGTTAGTCCAAAATGATCTAATTGACATTTCAAAATAAAGTGTACATTTGATTGTTGGGTTGTGATTATTAAGAATTTAGGATTAGTTTAAGTGGCACGGTTGAATGTCCATTATTATTATATTTAAGTTAAAGTCTCAATAAATATCTTTAATAGAAAAAAAAAAAATTACCTTTGTATGTAAGGAATTAATAAGTTCCTTCACACACAAGTCGATTACATTTTCTTCATTGAACGTCTAAAAAAATTCTTCGCATAAACGAGCAATAGCGATACTCAAACTTGTATTATATTATTTTCAATCGCTTTAAATAAAAGTTTGAACTTTTTTTTTAAGAAAAAAATGATTTATTTGTATCTTCGAATGTAAATATTTCAGTAAATTATACCGAGTTCACAATAACATATTTTTATAAACTATAATTTGTTTTGTCGTGACTTGTACGATCACGTCATTCAAGTTAGTAAGATATTATGAAAATTTTGTAATAGTTGAAATCTTAAAAAATAATAGAAATCTAAAGCAACTTGGCCATTGGCATAATAAAATAATATATTGATATTGTGAATAAATTATTTCCCGATTAATGATATTCATCTCCAGTGTGTTTACAAACACAGTCTAAGTGGCGTTAACTTTTCATTTAACCTATCATTTAGAGTCACCTAAACTGTGTTTGTAAACATACTGGAGATGAATAACATTACTCATAAATTATTCCAATCTAGAAAGAGACATCGAAGCGTGCACACAAGAAAAAATGTTTTTCACCATACAAATATCTATTTTTCAAAGTAATTAGCTCACTTCAATGAGCACACGACGCCGTTCTGGCTAAATATGTAGGTAAATTGTGTCAAATTTATCAGTCGAAAAAAATATTATTAAACTCGTCACGGTTCTTGTGAGGACTGGCCTGGGTTACTCGATGTCATTACATTGTTATTTTTTTTATAACTTATTATAAATAATAGTTAAAAAACAGGTTAGTTGAAAGGTGTTCCAACCCACTGCGTGGTCTATGCCGGTGTCGGGCAGTCAAATTTCAAATTAACAATGAAGTAAACCAATTTGATTTTTAGATTCATTAAAGAGAAAAATTTAGAAAATTACTTAGTTCACGAATGTGTGTGTGCGCGCGTTGCGTGCACGCGAAAAATCATTGAGTTTTGGACAACGAATTCATAGAAAATTAGACTCTTTAATTTTAAATTTAAATTCATTCAAATTGTTACAAATTTATGGTCAAACATGTTTAAGATCAAAATTTATTTGAATTGAAATAGGAGGAACATGCTACAAGACATAACACCCACAAAAGAACAAATTTAATGTATATTATTAAATACATATTTCATATGTCATAATCTTTCTTTCCTGTCGTGGGGTCACTATGTTTAAAAATATTTCATATTTCATATAATAAAACGGTTTGGTCATGGCTGATGTACGTACTTCTTCTTTATTATGATTTTAACCATACAAATAAAAAAAGAGTAATACTATTTAGTTTCGGTGGACGTTGACCGAATATCGATCTAAATGTCAGCACCTCATATGTCCTATTAAACTTGAAATTTAATGTCACTACACATAAACTAGTGTTAAACATCTTAACATCATTGATGTTAAGTAGCGTTACTCATAAATGAATCGGAATTATATTTAGTCCGTGTTTAGTGGAGATTAAAATTAATTTTTTGATAAATTCTAATAAAAATTGATAGAATGTATGTTTGAAAAGTCGTAGGACCCATAAATTATGTCGTTAAAATTAATTGTTGATTTTAACGTAGAATTTAATCCCTACCAGGTAGGGGATAGTAAATTTACGTTGAAATCGATCGAAAGACCAGTAATTTTTTAATTTAAAGCCCTAAAAAACAGTGCTTTACTGGTTCACCTTAGAAGAATGCATGTGGGGGTGGTTGGAACTTGGAAGTTTAAAAATGCAAGAGATTTGAATCTAAAGCAAATGGAAGAAAGATGAAGAATCTGCATAGGCTTGATTTGAAAATTGAAAATAAGTGAAAGTAGTTTCCTTTACCCTACTAGAATAATTGGTTACACAGAGATTATAAAGAAAAAAGAACCCACCTCCAATCGAGCATGTGCTTGCATAAGAATAATGGTAAAACCCTACATTATCCTTACTTGAAGATGACAAGGCACATGGGGGCCCTTGAACAAAATATGAATAGAGAAGGTTTTAGACTACGATTTAACATCGTATCTCAATAAAAATAAACGATCTAACTAATGAAAAATTACGTACTTCAGACTTTTAGTGAAAAATGAACGAGTAAAAAAAACAAGTTAATCTACTGTATTTAGTTCGCCGATCTTTGCTGTATTTCATATACTATGTTAATTTTGTTCTACTCCTTCCTCTTGTAACTTACTCTGTTGAAATTGCATCACCTTTACGATCAGAAGTCTCTTTCAACTTGGTTCCGTAATTTATTTATTCTCAACCGGTGCTACCTCCATTTATTGGAGACAATTGTCTCAAGACATTTGAAATATATTTGTCTATGACACCAACGTTAAGTTTTGAGTTTGTATCCAAGATGCCTTTCTATTTGTCACAATGCAATATGTTCAAAAGCATTAGATTTAGCTGGCTTGAAAATGCCTCTTGATTTCACATGAAAAGTTACCATAGATTTTCAACATAAAACATGACTTTTACATATGTTTTGGGTTAAGGGATCAGCATATTTTCAAGGTGGTAAGATCCTTCATGTTTGTTTTCACATTGCTGGCACACATATCTCTGTCATGAGTCTCTCACACCTTCAAAATCGACCTCCTAAAATTCTTCATATACGCATATCAAATACCTAATGTACCAAGAGCATACTCCATATTGGCACAAGTATACAATACGATTAAGCTCCAAATCGGCATAAATTCAAGAGAAGTTTTAAAACTCAAAAGTCGAATATTTAAATATTCTTTTTCCTTCATATATTCTTTTACTTTTTCTTTCTTCTCTATTTTCATTGAATTCTGAGTAAGAACTTAATGCTTGCTGCTTCTTGAAGCATTGATCATTTCCAGAAAAAAAAAAACAGCACTAACACTAACATTGAGATAGGATTTTCATAGAATAGTTACAAGAAATGATGCTGTAAGAGACAAGCCAGGATCAAAACTAGGGTGTCTCATTATTACAAAGCAGAACATAATAATTTAGAGCCTCATGGTTTCAACCCCACCAGAAAAAAAAACATGGCATGATAGCAAGTGGACTCAAACTTTACTGAAAATTTTGATTCTCCATTCATGTATATATACTTGGCTATATGTACAGGTTACAGTCGATGACCTCGACAGACTCAAGTCACTCAACCTCCGGTGAGCTTTTGCTAATCAGGGAGCTTGTATTTGACTAGGTCGTTTTACAATGCAGATATTGTCGCTTTACATTTTCTGGCCAATAATGACCTATAAATCGCAAAATTTTCCATCAATCCTGTTCTGAACGGCTTTGACAGCAGCTACTCGGGCTGCTGTGGCAGCTTTGTTTGCAGCCATTATGGCCTTGTTCACTTGTTCATCCACCCGACTCAGGTGTATTGCATTTT